>MU225764.1:711152-744150 GCA_018584345.1 Thuja plicata
TACTCTTCTAAAGTAATGCCCTGTGAGGAGCCAACCCTATTAAAGGTTACAAAACACACTGTCAAATGTGACCTGGTTAAAGGATTTAATCACCCTGTTAGGAGTGGCCTTGTTAGAGGACTTAGAAAATTCCAGACTAAATGTCACCTTGTTGAAACGATTTATACAATGAATTTTAGGTCAACCTGGTTAAAGGATTTGAACTAATACAATGGCTAGAAAGTAATCAGAAGGTGTGATCTGATACATACAACTTTGCAAATCTAGATCTAGTTTCAGCTCTAATGCTAATTCACTAAGTGGCCTCCATTCTCATCTCAAACTTTAGATCTGCTTGGAAATCCATCAAGCAATCTCTCTCTAATTATCTGCTCAACCTTCTCTGCTAGGTCTTGCCAATTATCCAATTAACCATGTAACACTTTGCATTACACTTCTCCTTACACTTGGATACCATAACAATAACCACAGTAGGTTATATTATACCTCTTCATCTAGGTCAGATAAATCTTTTGCCGCTTAATCAAGATCGTAGATCTTAGGTTAGGTCAGATCCAACGGATCTTTCCATCTTTACATTTAATTTACTTCTCCAATATAGTCATTAATTAACCATTGAATCCATGCACTAATAATAGTTTCCTGTGCATTAAATGAATATGGACCAATCTTAATTAATAATGCATATCCCAATAAAATCAATTATGTCAGCCATAGATCTCAAATCTCATCAATAATCAAAATACTGTTGCTTAGCTTTTCACTGTCTCCCTCAGCATTTCACTGGCGCTCATCATCATCTTTTCTTTGCTCGACATCACCTTTCGCTTTGCTCGGTATTGACTTTGCTTTGCTCAACATCGACCTTCTAGTGAACTGTCAGTGCTAGATAAACAATGTATCACTTTGCCAAAGTGCCAAATGATCAAGTACCTTGGTGTATACTCATAACTCAACCATTTCCTTGGTCTTCTTGTTATCCCATTCTTTTCAAATCTTCATCAATTAATGGATAAGGTACTCAAACATACAACGATAGTCTCACCAGTTAAGATTTGACATCAATGACAAAATAACAATTGTCTACATTGTAGCAATCTTTTCAACACCAGAATGGTGAACTTTCTTATTAGGTGGACTTGGTTCTTAGACCTCATAAAGAATTTAGAATTAAAAAGGGTACCTAGGAACTACCTCCATAGGAATCAAACTAGACAAGGCTCTCAGAGACGCAATGCCTCCTTAGCACAGGAAAACAAAACTTTATAGACTCATAAAATTTACAACCAGTTGAGACTACCAACGATGCGCAAAGCACCGAGAAATTTAAAGAGCTTAACTCTAACCTATAAGATGTGACCAATGATTTACAAGGAGCCACCATGCTCCAAGGAGCCATATCTAAAAAATTTTATAGACTATAGAGCTGGACGCAAACAACATTTACAAAAAAATTACAACCCAGGAAACAAACGTCTCACCTTTGAGTCAGATGACTACAAAGGGAAAAGAGATGCACCAGGTTCAGGGATGGTGACATGCCAAATGGAATATGTGACCTAAATGATGAAGGCAAACAAACGCCAAGTAAACACGAAAACCAAACCAAACCAAAGAGAGATAACATAAACGAAAATGAAAAGACAAAAACAAAACATAGTAACACAAACAAAAAGAGAACCAACAAACCCAAAAACAAACAATGTACAAAGAGAGAAAAGAAAACAAACATAGAAAAAGAAAAGTAACCCAAAAGCCTACTTAAAACTTAAAATTTTGAAAAGGGGTACTGCAAACAACCTCACTCTGTCACCTAAATGCTCCACCAGAATCGTCAAACACACCTCTGCACCTTCTATCTCAAATGTCTCAGCTCAGAAAACAAATTGCTTTGCTCTCAAGATAATTCACCACAAGGTAATTAGTTTATGGTAATTATAAAAGTGACAAGGTAAAAGGCCTTAAATAATGCCTAGAAGAGCGCATTAGCTACCAAAAATCATTTTGAGAAAGATGCCAAAAACCAGAGTATGGACCTCGGAACACTTACCAATCATTCATCTTCAAAAGAAAGAGGAACGAATACCGGGTCCTGGAGACTCAAAACCATCAGCTTTGGGAATGACACTCTAGGATCTGGATCCCAGAGAAGATGAAGGACACAAAAGAAAGGTAAAGACCAAGAAAGGGCAAGGCCCCCCCCAAAAAAAGAAGAAGCAACAACAAAGCCAAAGAAAAAAATGGGACCCGACATTTTGAACACAAAATGTAGGGATGGGTATGCAGGGCATAAAAAATGGTGACTCGCTGGGACAAATGCCTCATACATTTGAGAACTCCTAGAGCTCTGGTTGAAACAATGAGGATCTTTCCATCATTGCAGATGCAATGTCACGACATGACTCTGGGGCCCCAAGAAAACCTTACTATAATCCATATACTAAAATTTTCCCAAGTTATGCGGTGTAGACCTGAAAAAAAGGGGAAAAGTAGATCACAACTGGAGAAAGATAGAGAAGCTGCACTAACATAGCAGAGACAGTTCCTGATGAGAGCCCTTCCATTCCCAGGTTCCAAATCTTCTGTCCTCTCATTTCTTTCCTTTTTTTTGAATATGGGGAGGTGGTACTCCTTTCACCTAGGTCCTCAAGCTTAGCTTGTTACCATGACAATACTTCTTTCACCTCATCATCCTTTTGATCACTGAGTGAGGAAGAAAAATCTAGCCCAGAAGACGTTCTTAAATTACTTTAAAAAAAAATTTGAGGCGCCTCTCATGGAGAGTGTGACTGATCTATCCCTTTTTGACCCTTTTCTTTTTAATTTTAAATTCTTGCCCTTTTCCAAATATCAGTTAGCCTTTATTCTTTTGAGGATAAAATATCAATACCTGGACCCAGTGAAGAGTATCCATCACCTCGTGCCTCACATTGAGAATTACCCAAATGAGGATGAGACCAACCTTTGTTCAAGGCATAGTTCTGGACCACCAAAATGCATGAGGAGGATCTATGATCTTGAAATTTCATTATGAAAAGCATACCAGCCTAATAGAAGATGAAAAAAGTACCAAGACCTGAAAGAGAAATAAGACAAAGAAGAAAAGATTGGGCAAAGTGAAACAAAAAGACAAAATGAGGGCAAGGCCCAAAACTTATTGACAAGGGAGGGAAAACTGACCTGACACACCCAAGGGCTGGTATGCACATATGATACATCTCCTAAAGGGAGATAATTAATGTTTCCACCTCACTCAAAGTAATGTTTGAGGAACTTTTCATTGGCGGGCAATGGAACAACTTCTCTAGTTAAAGAACTGAGGTGGTATGTGTTAGCTCCATAGATTTTAGATATTTGATACGACTTGAGCTAGAGTCTCTAGAATTTTATATGATTGCCTTTCTTCTCTTGGGCCTTATCCCACATGAGGATCAAGTCTAAATTTTGAAAAGCCTTATATTGGGCTTTTTTGTCAAACCAATATTTGACCACAACTTGGTGTTTCACAAAATGTTCTAATGCATGATCTCTCTATTCTTCTAGTTGTATTAGATTAAAGAGGCATACCTCAACAATGCTATCCCATTCATTGAATTCCTACATGAACTATAGGACCAAAATCTGTAGGTTGACTGGGAATACCAGGTTTAGGCCATAAACTAGATGAAATGGGGAAGTCCCCAGAGCGGCCTTAATTCAGATGTGGTCTTCCCAAAGGGAAAACCTTAGTTTCTCATGCCAGTCTCAGTGATTCCTTTCAAGTAGGTGTTTTATCACCTCCAACAGGTTCTTGTTAGTCAATTTGGCTACTCCATTACCTTGAGGATAGTAATTAATACAAAAATTGAGGGTAACGTTCCTGTCATAGGCCCACTCTAACAGTTGAGTAGAGGAAATGCTGGGCCATTTTCATACACCAAGGAAAAAGGCATCCTAAACCTTGTGACAATGTTTTCTTCAATGAAGTAGACTACCACATCCACTATGTTGTTTTTTCATGGTATAGCCTCAGTCCACCGAGTGCAATAGTATGTGGTAGTTAAGATGTACTAGTGGTTTGTAGATGAGTTGGGGTTTATTTCCCTGATAGAGTAGAATGCCCATTGGGCGAAAGGTCTTGCCTCAAAAATAGGCTGGAGAGGCATTGCTGGGTTCCACTCTAAAAAAGTAGTAGTTTGAAAAGTGTGTCACTTCCTCACATGTGTGTAGCCATCCTTAAAAATGTGGGGCCAATAATATCCAGCCTGGAGGATTTGACGAGTGGTGGCATCAGCTGATCCGTGTCCAGTCCTGAAACGACCGTGGAATTATTCTATCATTTTCGTAGATTTCTCCCAGTCAAGACACCAAAGGTAGACACCTTCACAATTCCTACAAAAAGGGTCCTATTCTTAATCATGAAATGCACACTTTTCAGCCAGAGAGCCCGGTGTTTACTAGGAATAAGCCCTTCAGGGCACTGGTTATTGAACAAAAGGTACACTAAGTATGCATACCAAATATCTTGAGCAATGGATTTCCCATTGTAGGTGTGCCATTGAATATGTGGGCTGACCTTAGCCATATCCTTGCACAGTCCTTGTCCCCAGACAAGTTTCATAGGTTGCATTTTGAGATCATTCTTGGAGGATGGCCATCCATTTTCCCCGGTGTTCACCTAACTTGCTCTCATGTAATAAAGACTTAACCACCTAGTCAGGGAGGATGGTGTGTACTTTTATATAGAGAATGTAGTGTAAAAATATCTTGACCACCTAGACTAGGGTGAACGCTTTCTTTTCAAGAGGTGAATATTGCACCTCATCATTTTTAAAGGGGGAGCTCATAAAAGCGATGGGTCATTCTTCCGCTTCAACCTTCTAGGTCAGTACAACTGCATCAGAGTGGGTGGAGGCAAAAGAATATATGTGAAATGAGAGGGAATATTCTAGGCTGGCTAGGACTGGGGCCTCCATGATAGCCTTCTTGATCTAGACAAATGCATGTTTTTTTCTAGACTCCACTCAATTTTGGTGTCATTTTTCATCATATCATTTAGGCCCCGTTTGTTTTGCAGAATTGGAATTGAGTCAAAACCTTATTATCACAAAACCAGGTTTTGAAATCTCAGTTTTGCATCTTCCTATTTTGAAAATCACGGACCCGACAGCGAAATTAAACTCGGTTCATAATTTTCTAAAACCTGGATTTCATTTTGAATTCCACCTATTTGCTCGAAAGATGGTGCCGCCCATTTTAGGGCCTAAACCGGGTTTTGAAGGCTAAACCGGGTTTGCAACATAGAGTCCCAAATGGTGGATTTCGGGAAAAAATGGAAGTCCCGCACCCAATTCCTATCAAATTCCTACAAACAAACGGGGCCTTAGAGGTTTTACAACCTGAGTGAAACCAGTGATGAAATGTCAGACAAAGTTGATCTTCCCAAAAATAGATGCCATTTCCTTCTTACTGCCTGGCATTTGAAACTTTAGTAGTGCCTCAACTCTTTCAAGGTTGATGGATATACCCTTCTCGGAGACAATATGTCCCAACAGTTTTCCTTTGGTTACCCCAAATATACATTTCTTAGGGTTGAGGGATATACCAAACTGGCGGCACCACTTGCAAATCTTAGCGAGGTGGGCTAGATGATCACACCTTTCCTGGAAGAAAAAAGTCAAATCATCCATGTAGATGATTATGCATTTATTAACCAAGCCTTCAAAGCTGATGTCCATGTCATTTTGGAATGTAGCTCCAACATTAATCAACCCGAAGAGCATTCTTCTATAGGAAAATGTCCCCCACTTGGTGGTGAATGTCATTTTAACTCTACCTTGAAATTTGACCATGACCTGGTTATACCTAGAATATCCATTAAGGAAGGACATCATATGGGAACCATTGACAATTTGTAACACCTCATCTAATGAGGGGAGAAGATGGTTATCTTTCTTTAAGGCTTTATTCAAATTCTGGAAGTCTACACACAGTTGAATTTCCCCATTCTTTTTCTAGCCTAGGACTAAATTGGCTACCAAGGTGGTATGTCGAATTGGAAAAATTATCTGGGTAGCCAATAACTTTTGAACCTCCTAATAGATGAGGGGTTCTATTAGGGGATTAACTAGTCTTTATTTTTGTTAGAAGGGTTTAGCATCTGGTTTTAGGGGATGGTGTGTGTCATGATGAAAGTATCATAAGTCTTAAGATCTTCATACCCCCATGCAGTTATATCAATATAATCTCAGAGGACACTGAGAATCTTCTCTTTCTCATCTAGAGAGAAAGAGGTACCAATATGAACAAACTTCTCTTTAGCGCCGTCCTGATGTTCACCTTTTTGTCTTTCCCCCTTCACAGGTTTGGCACATTTTGTCTCTGGCTTGAGGGTCAGATTCAAAGATTCATTTGAGGGAAACCATCCCCTTTGGGATGGTATTGGTGGGTAGATCAAGGATTCCTTCCTCACTTCCTCCTTGCTTGGTATCATTGTGTTCTTCTTCCTCCATGATCTAGTCTTCAAAGACACCCACATTTTCCATGAAGGAGAGAATATGTCTATCATCTTCAAAGACTTGAAGGTGGGTTATGTTATCAGGTATGGAGGGTGTAGTCACCATTTCCACTAAAAATATCTGGAGCCTAGAACCTACCATGGCTACAAGGGTACTAACTGATGTAGCAAGGGCATCTAGAACAAAGTTTCATTTTTGGGGAATTACCTCAATACTAAAGGCATCAAATTCCTCTATGAATCTCCATGCCAATTGTGATGGGCTACCAGTCATTTATCATGGCATGTGTATTGGCTCCAAAATTTCTTGACTATAAGTTCTAAGTATTCCATTTCCCGAAGGCATGTGAATCCTTTCCTAAGTGTGAACAAAAGTTTGAGGACCATGGCCTCGTACTCAGTGACGTTGTTGGTGCAATCAAACTGCAGATGGTAAGATGCAAGGAAAGACTTTCCTCGAGGGTTGATTAGCTCTACCCCAGCTCCAAAACCTTGTTTGGATCTTGATCTATCAAAATTAAGGATCAAGAGGTCATTGTTAGCATAGTGGGGGTTGTGAAGGAAGTGTGGCAATCAAGACTAGTTTATAACAAGGAGGAGGTTCGGGCGCATCATCCAATAGGGGAGACATGAGAAGCGAAATATCTTCTAGAGGAGTCCCTACTGAGGATCCCTCAGAAGATGATCTGTCAGATATGTTCATGATTGGATTGCGATAATTTGGGGCCTGAACCCTATTTTTTTCTATTTGGAAATCCTCAAGGTGAACTTTAGCAACATTTACACATGGTGTGCATTCCAACTTAGAATGGCCTTGATGGTGGACTCAACACCAAGTGTTGGATAGTAAGGAAAGTTAAATTCACATTACCACCCTAGGATCTCACATCCTATTTTAGCTCTATGATGAGAGCATGGATCCTCTGGTTGATGATGGGATCTTTGTTAGGTATCATACCACCCGGGATGAAGTCTAAGGTGAGGATCTCTTTGGCTCTGTACAATCCTGGTTCTAACTCAATGAATGCTATTTTTCTCACTTGACCATAATCGGTGAGGGATTGCTTCATCACGGGTTCACCTTCCACTTTGATTTGATTGGCCTCTCCTCTCCAAGGGAGCCATAGGTGGGAGAAGTCAGTTGAGATGTATCCGTATAAATATTTGGACCAATTCTGACTTAGGAGCATCTTGTAGGTCTCAGGGATGTCAACTACTTGGATATCGATGATGCTAGATATATGAGGATCTTGTACCAAATGGAATTGGACATTTTTTATTACACCCACCATTTTGATAGTGGTTTTATCCAGCTAGACCACCGTGCTCTTCAAAGGTGTTGGGGGTCAATCTGAGCTTCTTGCAAATGGACAGGGGCATATCATTACCTGTAGCTCCGGACTCTACTAGGAAATTATGTAAGTTCTTACCATGAATTTTAAGATCGAGAAAAAGGGGGGTCTTTTGTACTCCCTTGGAATACAGCTGCATTGGTGTTGTCAAAAGTGACAGATTTGGGTGGGCGGTTACGTGTTTCCAGATTTTTTAGATACTACAAGTGGGACTTCCTCTTCTCAGGAAAACTGAGCATACTTCCATTAAGGTCATGGTCATGGTGGTATTCTCCATCACCTTCATGATATTGAATTTCCCTCTTGGAGCCCATAGACCTTTTTCCATGAATTCTCATGTGTGATTTGGTCCAGGCCCTTTTGGAGGGGACAGATTGACATTCTCGAGAGGGTCTGGTCGGAGATTCACAACTTTTGGGGGAATCGATGTTGTTTGAGGACCTTTGTTTAACTAACTTTGGGTGTTATAGCGAGTCCTGGGTTTGGTAAAAGTGTTAGCCTTAAAGGTTGGGATGGAGTCCTTGAAGAAACCCCATAAATTGAGCTCTTCTCTGTCTTCCTCTCCTTCTCCAAAGAAGACAACTGCATAGTCAAAAGTAGAATGGTGGGGCCCGAATGAGGCTTCCGGAGGGGAAGAATCAATATTTTTCTACCTATCAGACTGGGAAATCTAGATGATCTTCTCTAATGTGGTGTATTTTACCTCGAAATACAAGCCAATGTCATGCAGCCAACACCATGATGTCAAGGGGTGGAACTTAGCAATTTGCACAGAATGGCTAGGTCTTGCACCTCCTTGGGTATTAGGCTGACTTGGGGGGACACCCCCATTATTCAGCGTGTTGTTCCACTATTGGTTGGGCTGAGTATTATTGTTTCTGCCATTGTTATAATGGTTTTTGGGCCTAGAGTTATTGGAACTCCATTATCCCAAAATGATGTTCCTTCTCTAGGAGGGATTGGTACCATGGGACTTGGAAGGTCCCATCTTTAGCTGTTCCATGTTCATGGTGAGTGAGGACACCAATCGTTGAAGGGATTCAACCTTGGTGGACAACTAGGTAGTGGTGTCATAGTATGATGATTGGGGTGGTGGGGCAGGTGTAGTGGCACCTATCATTGCTAGAGGTAACTCTCTAGACACAGATGCCTAGAAGAAGGGCATTCTAGAAGGTTGAGGTACTAGGGGTTTTTTTTGTGCCTATGGCGCGTGCGCTAGGGCTAGAGGATTTTTGTGAGGAGTGAGATAAACATACCAAGGTGCCAAATTAATCATTGGGGCACCTTTCACCAGGTTAGGATCTTACCCTCCTAGATAAGATGTTCCTTCAGGAAACATGTTATAAGGCAAGCCTTGCCCAATACCACTGGGGGCTTTTCTTAGGTTCCAAGATAATTCCATGGTGAGGTTGTAAACCTTGGTCAAGGTTTCCCTTTCTTTAGCGGCGGTGGTTCTCTACAAAAGCGTAACGAAAAATGGATCCAAGGCATTAAGCTAAGTCTGAATAGTTACCTTGGTAGAAAGGATGAAGGGTTCTATACATCATTTCATGGCCCTCTAGAACCAATGGTTAAAGGTTGCTAGAGGCTCGTTAGGTTCCTTCCTGATGGAATTGAACTAGTTGTGGGACTAGGTTGGCTCCACATGAACTTGAAATGTCGTTAAAAAGGCGGATCCCGTATCTTTCCAACTATTGATGGAGTTGGTAGGCAAGTTTAAACACTAGTTCAACTCGCTCTCCCTGAGAGACAACATGAACATCATTCTTACCACATCCTCATGTTGAATGTGATATCGGTTCATAGCGTCTTTCTAGACCTACAAATTTTCTTCTGTGGTCCAAGGACCTAGATGTTCATACTTGGGACAAATATTCTCTAGATGTGGTTGGAGGTTATTAAAAGCATTAGGGAACTGTCCCATTGGAGACCCAATGTCATTAAAATAGGCAGCCATTGGGGTTGTAATATTGATAGGGAGATTGGTCGCTAACGTAGGTTGAATAACCTGGATATTCTGAGAAGCTATGAGCCCTAATACATGATTGAAAGGTTTGCCTTTTTTGGTAGGTACTTTTTCCTCAGACAAGAGGTCTGAGTTACACAAACTCTACAGGGTTGGGGGTCAACCAAAATATTTTTCAAAGTGTAAAGGTGAAAATGACCCTAACCTATGGAAAGCTTGGTTCCTAAAATTACTTCTTGGGGAACCCTTAGGAGGTATGGTATCGAATTTTTTAGGAGAGGATGATCTCATGCCCTCCTTCTAGCACTAGTTTCTATTGATGGGACTTTGTGACAACCTCGCCAATAGGGGGAGTTTTCACTGAATATTGGAGTATCGGCCAACTATGCCTAAAGAGGCTTACCGAAGAGTGGGTTTTTTTGGCCTCCAAGCACGTGATAGTCAAGTCACAATGGTGCAAGGCTAACTTAGTTGGACAAGTGACTATTTTTTTTGGGGGATAGCTCATTTTGACTCGTCAACCTCTAAAAATTCAATGATAATGAGTTTCCTGCAAGAATTCTATATATCCGATAAAGAAAATATCAAAAGATAGGACAAGGTTAGTATAAATCTCTAGCCACAATCATGATATATATCTTCTCACATCAAAAAAGTTCCAGATGAAAATAAATAACAGATACTGAGTATACATATAACTATCAACCACACATATATCAGTAAAGAGGTAAGATATTTCATCAAATCATTGCAAAACTAGATCATAGGACATAAGGAAGCATACAACAATAAAATCGTTCACTAACTCTAGGATAAAAAATAACACAGAGCATGGTGCTGAATGGTTTTCCTCATTCTTTCAATAAATTCAAATCCAATATCATCGGTAGTTACACTAGTGGCTGAAAGGGAGCATTAATCTACTCTGAACTCTTAAGTAAGATAGCTAAAAACTAGAAACTTGTATTAATATGGACAAATAAATCATTAATTCATCAATGCTTGGAATGACATCAGAATTTTTATTTATAGAAAATATTAACTACCTAGGGAACTAATCCTACACTAGTTATTTACATTATATTACAATATTTACAGCTAGTACTACCTGCGCTGTCAGAATTACCATGATATAATACAATCATATGAGAAGAAAAGAGAGGAAAGAACGAAAGAAGCTCCAGGAAAGCCACCATCAGAAAAAGTGCCTTTGTACTTGTAGATGTGATGGTGTTCTCTGGGATACTTGGGCTATACACCCCATTAATGTATCTCTGATTCTCGGTGATCGAGCGATGCTCTGTCCGCCAGATATTAAATGCTGGAATGACATCTTGGGTCCTAGGAGATGTCTGTAGTTAATCTTCAGACTAATAGTGACCCCTCAGGCCAAAAAGGATAGCCTTGGGCCTAACAACAAGCTGTAGATAGTGATTTGTTGGCTCGGGAGAGCTGTCAACATTTATCACCATAAATAATACAAAATTGGGAATATGGTATTCTAGAATCCGGGAGCTTACACTCAAAAGAAAAAAGAATGAATTTGTAACCTGTCCTTGGTAAACGAGTCCTTGGAGTCCAGGAAATCTTATTGGCCTTTGAACTTTTTGTATGTCTCCAGTATCTGGAGTATGCCATCTTCTTCCATGTCCTTCAGGAAATTTTGATGATCAAAAGAACTTTCAAAGTGATCATTGATATACTCAACCTTCTCCTTTAACTTTTCAGTGACCTTGGCAGTGTCATGGAATTTGAGCATCATCTTGGAGAGTTCTATCATTATGATGCTACTAAAATCTCCATCAGGCTAGAATTAAGCCTCGACTACTTGGACGAGCTTGCTAATTATAGAATCAATAGGAGTATAAGTCTCAGGGCTGAGAGGGTCAACCGATGTGATCTCCTTGATAAAAAAAATATACTGGTTTAATGGGGTCATGACCGCTTGAAGTTGTTCCTCTAGTACCCTTACTAGTTTCTTGCCAGTTCTTACTTTGAATACAAGTATGGAGTACTAGGTCTTGAGGAACCCATATGAATCATTTCCTAGGATGCCTGTTGTCATCACATTATCCTCTCCAAGATTTAGAATCTCTAGTAAGGCATCCCTCCATTCTTGATGTTTCTTGATCTCTCCCTACCACTGAGGAATAGTGCCCTCCAATTGTTTCACTGTGTCATGTGCCCAGATGAATTCAGGGAGAGACTCAAACATAAAACTTATTATGGCCCCAATCTGTTGGGCCACCCATTCATCCACTGCTAGTGCCTTCTTTTTTATAGTTCTTAATGCATCAACATCACCTTGAGGGAGCGGTGTCCTAGAAACTGAAGGTCAAGGTGTTTTGTAGGTGAGGGGGCGCACTAACTCTATCAAGAGTCCAAAAATATTTGCATTAGTAACTTTCAACTCCTTTACCCTTTGGCATTGTTTTTCATACCGGGTGTGACCTTGCTAATTTCTCTTTCCTAGAGGTACCTCTATGATTACATACTCTTTGAAAATAACCTCCAAGTCTTCCTTTCCTGCTGGAGGGGCGGTAATTATTTCCACTACATTACAATTTGGGGCCCTTTGAGTTTTGTGAAGGGTGCAATCCTTCTTAGGCTTCTTAGAAATTTGGTTTCCAACCAACATTTCTGCCAGTGATAGTGGGGCCTTGATGGTCATTGGGGATTTTCATTTCCAAGACTCCACTAACCACTACGGTGGGGCAAATGGCCCACTCATTAACATCCCCAAACTTGAAGCATCCCCGAGGTTCAGTTCAGGTTCTCCCCTAGATGTGTTCCCTTCTAAGTTGATGGTGTCTTCACCTTCATTTCCCTTCTCACTTTCTATACCACCCCCAAGAGATCATCCATCGGCAGGATAGGTGGTGGAGGCAGTATAGGTAATTCATTTAGATCTACTTGTTGGAATATGGTCGCAACCTTGTCAGCCCCTGCATCAGGTGGTGTCAACAAACTTTGATCACCAACTGGGCTCAGAAGCACTACATCAGAGGGTACGGTTGTTCCTAAAGGTCTGGTTTCCTCTTCTGCCTATAATTCCTCCATGGTAAGATTACTTTCCTATTCTTCTTGTATCCCTCTTTCTTCTTTGACCTCTTCTGGTCAGGATATGTCTCCTCCTTGGAATGAAAACTCTTTGGTCCCTATTGGTTCTTGTGTGGGAACCTCAGTCTCTAGTTCCACCATCTCTTCTATTATGTTATCAATCATATCATGCAATTCCCTGAGATCACCCACCGGGAAGAAATCATCAACATTGATTTGTGCTATCTCTGGGGGACTCTCCAGATGATCTTCTTTTTTGGTGGAGGAGGAGGAGGAAAGCTCTTCAACATCAGGTATGTTCATGGGTTAGGATTTGAGTTTCTATTTCATGAGGGCCACTCCACCTTCTATTTCTTTCTTCTTTTGAGCGGCACCCCAGTATCTACAGCTATCATAGTTTCTTTGGTCTCCACTACGCATGTTGCACTTAGTAAAATGGCTAAAGAGGGAGAATATCTTGGCGGGGGAAAAAAGCCTATCAGGGTAGCTCTGAGACTTAAATTCACTTTGGTTTTGTTGCATCCAATAATTTTTTGGAGTGTTCAAACTTCTAACCCAATTGCTCCATCAGGGGGGCAAAATGAGGTCTGAGACCTAAGGAGGGGTGTCAAATTTCTGCTTGCCTTAGGATTTGGATTGCTCCGTGGACTGAGAGCCTGAAGCTTCAAAAAATTGATTGTCCAGCTAGACAATCTTTGAGAAAACCTTCACAAAATACGTGTGGTAGTGTTGGATTACTATTCTCGAGATGGCCTTGATACTCAAAAGTTTCAGCGTGTCCCAATCTACTGGAGGGAGGTCCATCTTGTCTATACCTGTATCTTTATAGTTGGGGTCCTCAAGTGACCCAATGTCTAAAAAAGTCCATGGGAATGTCCAAATATTTAGATGTTCCATCATTCCCTTTGGTGTCCTGGAGTACTATCGCTTCCAGACATCATAATCATCCTGGCAGTTAGCTCTAAAATATTTCATGTTGAACATGGAGGTTGATTCCCCAGAGCATCAGCATTGCTAGTTTCCCAAGGGGATCATAATCTTTGTGACTGAAAGAATACTTAGCTAAGTTCAGGCTATGTAGCTCATTTTTTTCTTCCAAGGCTACAACGAGGGAGCAGGTGTAGTTCCCGCACATGAATGGAAAAGGAACAAAGGTGACTTTCTTGGTAGCAATCAAATCATGCACCTCCAAAATATACCCACAAAATTCTAACAAATTAATCCTATTCTCACAATGTTTGGGCAATAGTAAGGGTTTCCCAGAAAATCTAGACACTTGAATATAGGTGTGTTGGGAGAACTGAATGAAGTAATGTCCTCATGTGCCCACCAAGGCCATGGCTTGTAGTGACATCCTAATTCCCCAATCACTAGTGATCACCTTGATCCCGTGGAAGATGAAAGCATCATTGAATCTACAAAAGTGGGGGAAACTCTGATCCCACTAAATCTGGGGGAAATAGTCCCATGGGGTGGCCTAATTAGTTCCATCCCCGAGAATACCAACTATGGTTAAACTCTAGATTCTGCCAAGCAAGTGGCCAGAGGATGTAGGAGGTCATATATAATTTTTGTTCTTCCTTGACCTTCCTCATATGGATGTCTACATGCTTGATGATAATGCAGAACTAGTCGAAGTGTGCCTTGTTGGTGGTCATACCATATAAAAAGTAGTACATCCAAGGGAAGAATTCATGAGCATTGGGCTCCCCAAAAATCCTGCATAAAAATTTGATTCCTTCATAGATGGCTCCTTGAAGTCAGAGTGAGGGATATCCATGCGCATTTTCTTGAAATCTCAGTGTGGGCATTTTAGCTATTCGACATTGAGGTGATACTTGGCTAGATCAACTGATCCCTAAAACTACTCGAGGGAAGTGGCCTTGGTGAGAATAGTAGCATCTAAGAAGTGTGGGATGCACCACCCTGTGGTGGTGGCATCATGTTCCAATGAGATGATGGGCGCTGGGTAACTAAGGGGGTTGGGAGAAACCAACACAACAACCAAAATGCCTGGATTGTAACATTTGGCCAAGAGAAAATTTATCTCTAACGCTTGCACTGAGCACAGAAAACTAGCTGCTTGAATGATACCATATGCTGCTATGTTAACTGAGATAGAGTCATTGGCCCATAGTAGTTAGTGAATTATTTGAATGAGGCCTATCAATTTTTCCCAAGTACCGACATCTGTGTCGGTGATCTCTTTAAGCATAGAGTCAATTCAAGACCCTAGGATCGTCCCGCCTTTATTATATTTCTGGGTTAATGGGAGTTTTACCAATACCCATTCTACTTTGTTCTTCTTACTAGTGCCCATAGGGGCATTCAGGAGTTCAAGGCTCCCAGGAGGTGAGGAATCTGAAGAAATTTATTTCTTTCTTTACCCTATACCTGCAAAGCAGACAACCATCAATATATAAACATTAAAAGGTTCCAGGTTCCATAGGTCTCGGGTGCAATTTTACCTTTCCACCTAGAAAATAAAAACATTAAAGTATTTTAAAAGGAATCATATGTCCAAAGATTGCATGCAATTTTAACACAAAACTTTTCTTGCGTACAAAAGACCAGGAAGTGATTGTAAAGGTAGGATGGGGTGAATAAGTCCAGGTTTACCAACACACTCGACATTAACTTGAAAAGACATCAATTTTTAGTGATAAGATAGGTAGCATTTCTTCCTTACTCTAACATGTGTATGCCTACTTGGCTAAGTAATGACATTTATTAGACAACTATTGTGGCACAAGTGACATGATTTCCACTTGGGACAATTTATAAATGGGCGTTCATGGGAACTAATTATGCCATTAAGATGGAAGGATGAAGGAGAGAGAAAAATTAATGACTTGCTAGTGAGATGGCCTTTGCAACTGACATACCCATCACCTCGATGCCCAAACTTGCACCAACCAGAATGGTGAAATTACTTATTTGGTGGACCTAGTTCTCTGACGTCATAAAAAATTCAGAATGAAAAAGGTTCCTTAGGAACTATCTCCATAGGACCCAAACTAGGCAAGGCTCTTAGAGACGCAACACCTCCTTAGCGCAGGAAAAAATAAATTTACAGACTCAAAAAATGTACAACCACTGAGACTACCAATGACGCGCAGAGTGCCAAGAAATTTACAAAGCTTAACTCTAACCTACAAGATACAAACAAGGATTTACAAGGATCCACCATGCTCCGGGCACCCATATCTACAAAAATTTATAGAGTACAGAGCTGGATGTAAACAATATATATAAAAAAATTACAACTCAGGAAACATACGTCTCGCCTTCAAGTCAGATGACTACAAAGGGAAAAGAGACACACTAGGTTCAGGGATGGTGACATACCAAATGATAGATGCAACCTAAATGACAAAGGCGAACGAATGCCCAAAAAACATGGAAACCAAACTAAACCAAACAGAAGATGGACAACAAAAATGAAAATGAATAGACAAAAATGAAATAGAGAAACAAAAACAAAATGAGAACCATCAAACTAGAAAATAAATAATTCATAGAGAGAGAAAATAAAACAAACGCAAAAAAAGAAAAGAAACCCAAAAAACTACTTGAAACTTGAAATGCTGAAAAGGGGTACTGCAAACAACCTCACTCTGTCACCTAAATGCTCCACCAGAATCGTGGAACACACCTCTACACCTTCTAGCTCAAACATCTTAGCTTGGAAACCAAATTGCTTCACTCTCAAGATAATTCTCCAGAAGGTAATTAGTTTATGGTAAGTGTAAAAGTGACAAGGTAAAAGACCTTAAATAACACCTAGAAAAGCACATTAGTTACCAAAAATCATTTGAAGAAACACGCCGAAAACTGGAGTCCGTACCTCAGAGCACTTATAAATCACTTGTCTTCGAAAGATAGAGGAACGACTATCGATTCCTAGAGGCCCAAAACCATCATCTTTGGGAATGACACCCAAGGATCCAAATCCTGGATAAGACAAAGTACACAAAAGAAAGACAAATACCAAGCAAGGGCAAGTGCCTAAAAAAAGAAGAAGAGGCAACAACAAAGCCAAATAAAAAAGGGGGACTCGATATTTTGTACACAAAATGTAGGGATGGGTATGTAGGGCATAACATAAGGCTTGGGTAAATCTCCTTATTCCAAAATCAATATTTTTTTTTGGATCTTCATTCAGAATAAGGCTCTTACTAATAAAAATATCTGCAAAAGAGGATTTTTTTATTCCTAATAGATTTCACTTGTGCCTGTAAGCTAAGGAATCAACACCTCACTTACTAATGTATTTTCCTTTCTTTATGGAGGTTTGGGCCAACATATTCTATAATTGGAATCTCTGTTGGGTTTTCCCTTCCACCATTAAAGATTTTTGTAATAAGTGGTGTTTCCCTTCTTTTAATCAAATTATCAAAGATATTTAGTCTTTGACTGCTCCTCATGTCATTTGGGGTCTCTTAAAGGAAAGAAACAACAAAATCTTTTGGGATAGTTGATCCTCTCCTTTTGTGGTTGTAGATAACATCTATAGGGATTTGGGAGAAAATATCATCCCCCTTCACACTTCTCTTAAGAATAAACCATGTACTCCTTATAGTGAGGAACTCAAAACCTCCCTTCAATGGTTGTTGGATATAGATATCTCAAGATGCCTGGGAAAAGTTAAGAAAAAAAGAGAAGGCCTGGTTTGGTTGTTTCCTTCGACTGGTTGGATCAAAATTAACTTTGATGGGGTGGAAAAGGGAAATCCTAGGCCGGCTGGGTGAGGGAAGTGATCAAAGATGAGAATGTTATTGGTCTAGAAATTATGGCACTTCCCTTGGCAATCTAATCTAACCACTATGTAGAAGCCATGGGTGTCTATCAAATCCTCAAAATTTGTAGACATCTCAATTATAAGTAGGTGTGGATTGAAGGGGACTCAAATAACATTATAAGATGCTTAAAAGGGGAGGTTTCTGCCTCTTGGAATATAGAAAAAATAATTTTTGAGTCAAGAGATATTATAAACTCTTTTGATAATTGTTATGTTAATACTATAAGTTTCAAGATTACTGAGAGGGAAGGGGGGGTTAATTAGTAATCTATCAGATCTTAAAATTTTCATAGTTCATTCAACACATTAACAACATACATCAACTTTAATCCTTATGAAATAATAAAAAAGTGAGAAAATAGCCATCCAAACATGCAACACAAGAACACCAGCATATTTATCATGGAAACCTTGACTAAGGGTGAAAACCACGGTGGGGATTAGCACCCAAAAATATTTGCACTCTTCTAAAATGCACCCTGTTAAAGGCCTATCCCTATTAGGAGCTTAGAATGGTGCCTAGTTAGGAGAAGACCCTATTAGGAGTCACCTGGTTAAGGGATTTATCTCTGGCCATGTTAGGAGTAACCTTGTTAAAGGATTTAAACCCTAGTTAAAGAGTCATCTGGTTAAAGGATTTACAAATCAGACCTGTTAAATCCTACCCAATGATTTTATTGAGAACCTATTAGGATTCAACAAGTATAATGATTTGGGTGTAGCACACCTCCTTTGCTTGTTCATATCCAATTAAGCATAATACTTCTGCTTCTTGCAAACAATCTTCTCTCTTCACTCAACCACACCTTGGTATCTACGATCTACACTTGCATAAAGCATTAATTTACATATATATACATTACAAGTCCATTAGGAAATTTAACCGCCTTAATATTTGATTACAAACTCAGCTCAGCGATAAGATTCATCACACATCAATTTGAATCAAGAACAATCAAACCTTTTTTACTTCTTTAACACACTTCCCAAACTTGATTAAATCCGATCATATCAAGCAATGAAATAGAAAATAATCATTACAAATAAGTTATTTCATGTCACCTTAACATATGGAACATGAAAATATCCACTGAAACTAATCACATCATCACCGCACACCGATCTAACATAAACTACCAACCTTATTCAAACATTATCTACCTTGCACAGATAAATATTATATCAAATAAAATGATGCCTTTTAGTTACTCCAATCCTATAGTGATCATAGTATCAATAACACAACCTAGTCAAGATAAACATATCATGACCACAACACTTGGACCCATACCGATTTGATAGAACAATCAAATCATTCATTGTTTATCAATGTTTGTTCTTTTGTCTTCCTTGTTTCTCTTCAATCAATCATAACTTTCTCCATGTTATTTATTAACATATGCGGTCATATAGAATGCACCTACAGACATCCCCGAGTCTCCAACCTTTCTCGCACACTCCAATTCCTACTACAACATAGAAGTCATCTGCACAAATACTTAGTAGTACATCAGGAATAGTGTCAATAAATATAGCACCAAGTTGACATCAATGAAAACACAATAAATGATCTTCCTATCATCAAACCTATACCAATAAACACTCAACAATATCTACATAATTTATGCCAACAATCTCCCCCTTTTGCATTGATGGAAACACCACATTGATCTTATAACAATCACTCCCCTTTAGCTGATGCACCAAATATCTTGTCTTGATCTTTCTAGTTTTCTCCTTCAAAGTCTTCTTCTGAACTTCTCCCCAATACATGTATTTTGTTCTTCTCTTTCTTCTGATCTTCTCTCCCTTTGACAATAATCCTAAAGGTGCCACATAGGTCTCCTACTACTGTAACATCTATCATTTTCCTTTGATTGCTCCCCTTAAGGAGTAGTCCCTTTTAACATCAACCCAATAGTGAAATATATTCAATGAGTCCACTGGATTGATGCTTACAAAAACATCTTAATGCATTTAAGGTAGGGGAATAAACCCTAACTTACCTCTCAGATACTCAAAAAGTATCTTTAGGTCATGGTTTAGGGAATATATCTACTAGTTTCTCCATGGTTGGCACATATTCCAACTTGACTACCTTTTTATACACTTACTCCCTTAAGAAATGATATTTTATTGCAATGTGTTTAGTCTTAGAATGCATTACTAGATTCTTTGAAATATTGATTGCACTTGTATTATCACAATAGATAGTCATAGGTTTAGTTACCTTCTCTTTGATACCTTGTAGGATATGCTTCATCAATGCAATTTATGTACAATTGACAGTTGTTTCTACATACCTAGCTTCTCTAGTAGATTGGGAGATGCAATTTTTCTTCTTACTTATCCATGACACAAGTCTTTCTCCTAGGAAGAATCCTTATCCACTTGTATTCTTTATGTCATTAATGTGTCTTTCCCATTCTACATCAATAAAAAATCAAATAGAAATCACCTTTGTGAGCATACCAAAGACCATAGTCTTATGTTCCTTTCAAGTACTCGAATATCCTTTTTACTTCTACCATGTGATATTACTTAGGATTAGCTTGAAATTTGGCCACTATTCCAACTTATTGTGCAATCTCTGATCTACTATGAACAACATAATTCAACTTACCAATCATGGATCTGTATATAGTTTCATCCACTGCACTTGACTCATCATACTTAGATGGCTTATATCCTATCACCATGGGGGTTCCAAATGGCTTGGAATACTTCATTCCAAAGTTCTTCAATACATCCTTTATGTACTTGGACTGACTGATATAGATACCATCTTTTAGTTTTGAAATCTATAATCCAATAAAGAAATTAATTTCTCCTATCATTTACATATCAAACTCTTTCTTCACTTCTTCTACATACTCCAAGCTCATCTCATCATTTCCTCCAAAAATTATGTCATCCACAAACACTTCAGCTAACAATATCTTATTACCTTCAACGTTCAATACATATTACTATCTTCACTTGTTCTTATGATATTTATCTTAACAAGTTAAGAGTGTAGCCTTTCATACCATACTCTAGGTGTTTGTTTTAATCCATACAATGCCTTTTTTAACTTGCACACCTTGTCATTGTTCTTTGTTAGTGCAGACCCATCTGGTTTCTCTATATAAACTTCTTCTTCAAGAATCCCATTCAGAAAAGAATATTTTTACATCCATTGGAAAAACATTAAAATTCTTATAGGTAGCATAAGAAAGTAATATTCTTACCCCTTCAAGTATTTCCATGGGAGAAAATGTTTCTCCATAGTCTAGTCCTTCCTCTTGTGGATATCATTTACACACAATTCTATCCTTGTTACGAACCACTTCTCCATCTTCATTCTCTTTGTTCCTAAAAACCCACTTTGTACCAATCACATTCTTGTCTATTGATCTAGGAACAATATTCCATTTTCCATTCTTCTATATCTGATCAATCTCTTCTCCCATAGCTTTTACCCAATCACCATTATTCAAAGCTTCCTTCATAGTTTTAGGCTAAAAATTTGAAATTAGACAAGTACTCTCTTTGATTCTTCCTCTTTTTTACACTCTAGCATCTTCATCACCAATTATCTCATCAGGTAGAATGATTAAATTTCACATATTTGGAATAATAGGTTTAGTTCTAGGTTCTTCTTTTTTTTGTTCCACTAATTGAACCACTTATTCTTCATTTTTATGCTCAACAATTTCTTGCACTTAAGGTTGCACATATATAATCTCCTGGATATTTTCTGATTCTTTCTTGCTAGATTCATCAGATATATCTTGATATTCATCTACCTTCACATTTACACTTTCAACCATCTTGTTAGTCCTTTTATTGAAATAATTATAGGCCTTGTTTTTTATATAATATCCCAAGAAAATACCTTCATCACTCTTAGGATCAAAATTTATAGTGAAATCATCTCTCTTGATATAGCATCTACTATGAAAAACTTTAAAATAATTAACACTAAGTGTGTGACCATACCAAAATTTATAAGGTTTCTCACTTGTTCCTTTCTTCACTTGTATCTATTTCATTGTGTATATTGTAGTGCTAATGGATTATCTCCAATATGAATTAGGTACATCACCTTGAATAATCATTGTCCTAGTGGCATCAACTATAGTTCTATTCCTCCCTTTTGCAATTCCATTTTGTTGAGGAGCCCTTGGTACTGACATTTATCTCTTGATTCCAATTTATTCACAATAATCAATGAAATCCCATGAAGTGAACTCTCCTCCTCTGTTTGATCTTAAACACTTTAAGATCTTTCCTATTTCATTCTCAACAAGTGCCCTGAACACTTTGAACTTATAAAAAGCTTCAGATTTATCCTTCAAAAATGTCACCTACATCATTCTTGAATAGTCATCAATAAACAATATGAAATATTTATCACCATGATATCTTCTAGTCCTCATACGACCACACAAATTAGTGTGTACTAAATCTAGTATATTATCTGATGAAAAAGGCTTTCTACTGAAAGTAGAACTAGTTAACTTACTCAACTGACATTCCTTACTCATCATGCTATCTGGTTTAACTAATTGTGGAAAACCTCTAGCTGCATTCAACTTACTAACTTTGACTAGACTATCAAAGTTCACATGAAAAAACCTTCTATGCCACAACCAACTATCCTCAACTCTAGCCACCAAACAAATTTTTACATAGTATTTAGATGGAATAAATTACCTCTAGTTTTCCTACCAGTTGCAATCTAATCACCTGATCCTCCAAGTATCCTGCACTCTCCTCCTTTGAACTCTAAATGATAACCTTTTTTATTCAACTCATCAAAAATCAACAAGTTATATATAAGACCTTCAAGCCAATATACATCATCAATATTGGTTTTACCATTCATAGAGATTGATCCTTTACCTCTAACCATGCAGGGTGTATTGTTTCCTAACCTGACCACACCACCATCAACTTCATCTATCTTTATGAAATTACTTTTGTTACTGGTCATGTGATGTGAACACCCACTATTAAGGAACCATACATTGCCATGTTCTTTGTGAGAGACCAATGCCTTGTCATCTTGAGAATTTTTTTCTTTGATTTCAAAAAACACTATGTCTTCATCATTTTCATCAGATTCTTCATTAGTCATGCGTTCATCTACTACAACATAACATTGTTTCTTTCCTTTTCCCTTGAATCTTCTGATCTTATATTTTTGTTCACCATTAGGATACCTAGAAGAAATATGTCTAATATTATTACATGAAAAAAACTTTAAAGGTAACTTGCCTTTGTACTTATCGGTTCCTCTAGGTAATCTCCTTGCAAGTAAGACTTCAATTCTTTCTTTCTTTCTTTCTTCTTCAAAGATAAATTCAAGATCCCTGGAATAACTTGTCAAGCTAGCTAAATCATGACTTATCTATTTTCCATTCTTATCTAATGCTAATGACGAAGAGGCCTTCAAATTTGCTTCAACTTTAGGCATATTTTTATCATAGTTACTTAATTCAAAAGCAGTGAGCTGACCAATCAATCCATCAATAGAAACAATATCAAATATTTAGAATTCTTGTATAGAAGAAACTCTTAGGGAATAAGAAGGTAGAAAGGTTCTCAACATTTTACTTACCACACCACCTTCTTCAATGTTACCACTAACAACTTTGATAGAACCAACTACTTCCTTTATCCTTTGACCATATTGAGCAATGTTCTCACATTTGACCATTTTTATGCCATCATATTTTCCCTTCAATATGTCTACCCTATCCTTGTGCACATGTTTGTTTGCACTATAGATTAGCTTCAAAATTTTCCAAACATCAAAGACAGTCCCAAGTCCATGAATGTCAACATACTCAGTATTAGGCAAGGTACTTACAATTGATTCCAGTACTTGTATGTCCTATTATTTATCCTTCAGTTGATCTGCATTAAGAGGCCCATTAGGAACTATATATTTTGTCACCACATGATCCTAGAATGGTGACACCATGCCTTTCAAATAGATATTAATTTTTTTCTCCATAATGTGTAGTTGTCTCTTGTGAACTTAGGACCTTCCTTCTTCACCATTAGATCTTTGCATCAAGTTGTTAAGCTTTATCACAAAGAGGACCTAGGATCTGATACCAATTATTAATACTATAAGGTCCAAGAATACTGAGAGGTGGGGGGGGCGGGTGACTAAATCAATAATATATCAGATCTTAAAATTTTAATAATTCATTCAACATGTTAACAACATACATCAAATTTAATCTTTATGCAACAATAAACAAAGTGTTAAAATAACAATCCAAGCATGCAACACAAGAACACCATTATTTTTATCATGGAAAAAATGACTAAGGGTGAAAACCATGGCGGAGATTAGCACCCACAAATATTCACACTCTTCTAAAATATGCCCTTTTAAAGGCTTATCCCTATTAGGAGCTTAAAATGGTGCCCAGTTAGGGGAAAAACCTGTTAGGAGTCACCCGATTAAGGGATTTACCTCTGGCCTTGTTAGGATATTTTCCCTATTAGGATTAACCTTGTTAAATTATCTAAACCCTAGTTAAAGAGTCACTTGGTTAAAGGATTTACAAATCAAACCAATTAAATTTTAGCTAGTTAAGGGATTTTCTTGAGAACTTATTAGGATTTAACAAGTACAATGATTTGGGGGTAGTAAACCTCCTCTACTTGTTCATATCCAATTAAGAAAAATACTTTTTCTTCTTGCAGATAATATTCCCTCTTCACTCGATGATTCCTTGACATCAACAATCTAAACTTGCATAAAGCATTCACACACACACACACACACACACACACACACACACACACACACACACACACACACACACACACACACTACATATCCATNTCACACACACACACACACACACACACACACACACACACACACACACACACACACACACACACACACATTACATATCCATTAGGGAATTTAACTGCCTTAAAAAATGTATTAAAACATTTCCTTCTTGTTCCTTGAACCCTAAAACATATTACCACTCTAGAAAATTTGATTACAAACTTAGGTCGATGATAAGATTCATCACACATCAATTTCAATCAAGATCAGTCAAACCTTTTTGACTTCTTTAACATGCTTCCAAAAATTGATTAAATTCGATCACCTTGAGAAATTAAATAGAAAATAATCATTAAAAATATGTTATGCCACATCACCTTGACATCTGGATCATGAAAAAATCTACTGCAACTGATTGCATCATCATCACACACCAATCTAGCATCAATTGCTCAACGTTGTTCAAAGATTTTCTAACTTGCACAGAACAATCTTATGTCAACTAAAATGGTGCCTTTCGGTACTCCAATCCTATAGAAATCATAGAATCAAAAAAATAGTCTAGTCAATATAAACATATCATAACCACAACACTTGGATTCATACCGATTTGATAGAATAATCAAATCATTCACTATCTGTCACTGTTTGTTATTTTGTCTGCCCCGTTGCTCTTAAATCAATCACAACTTTCTTCATGTTAGTTCTCAACATATACGGTCATACATAATGCATCTAGAGACATCCCTAAGTCTCCAACCATGATCGCACACTCCAATTCCTACTGCAACATAGAATTCATTTGCACAAATACTTAGTAGCACATCAATATCACTGTCAACAAATATAACACCAAGATGACATTAATGACAATACAATAACTGATCTTCCTATCATCAAACCTGTAATAAAAACTCAACATTATCTGCATCAGTTATGAAACATGTTATATTGTCCATTCCTAGAGAGAGACTAATAAGCTGGTGGATGAGCTTTCCAACCTTGGGGGTTCAATCGAAAGGTATTATCACATGGGAGGGTGAAAGTAACTTTAATGATGAAATTAAAGCGCTCAATCATTATGATCGCATTAAAGGAAGAATTCGAAATGTGGAGTCTAAATATGGAAATGATAGAGGCTTTGGAATCATAATTAATCTCAAAAATTGTACTCTAGGTCTGGCCTCCATTATTGAGCTATACACATCACACGTTTTGTGGGTGTTATTTTGTGCTATTTTCTTAGGAAACCTTTCCATTCTCGCTAATTGCACGTTGAACTAGAAAATATTTGGTTCTTCTCATATTAGAATGGGGGGTGATTTGAAGTTATTCAAACTAGTTACTTGTGAGGATTGAATGAGGGATAAAGAAGTATGGAAGAAGATGAGAAAAGCGGGGATTTCCCCTTATCTTGAAAATATGCATGGACATGACTAGAAAGTCACTCAAGTTTTCATTCAGGAATGGGATAATGACACAATTTCTCTATCTGGAAAGGAGGTTAATATTAATGAGAAGGTTTTGGCGGAGGTTACTGGCTTTCCCTTGGAGGGTATGAAGTTTTATAATGACCGTAAGACCTCTGACAAGGTTGTGAAGAAATTTCTCAAAATAGAGGATGAGTGGGAAGCGCTGGTTAAAGGTAAGAACTCCTATTTTGACCCTAAAAAAATTAAGCCATTTTGATCGAAGATCTTATAGGTCATTGTAAAGTATATTACTGTTGATGGTAGATTCACCCATGTTTATGGGTATCATTTTTTTCCTTAATCACTTCAGGCATAAAATTATGGTTTATTTTCTATACTTTTGTACTCTTCTTTGAATGCTAGCATTGTCGAGCATAAGAAGAACCCCAATAAACTAGTTCTTCATCAAGGGCTCATTATGTTGCTATTTGAGCATCTTCAGGATAAAGTGTTGGAGACCCCTAGTAAACATCTTAAGGGTGGTGATGAAGGGGATAAAAATGGAGTTGGGGGAGTTTGTTAAGGATGGATACACCGATGATGATGAGGAGGAGGATTCCCTTCGGGCCAAAAAACCTAAAGCTTCCACCAAGAAGAAATTTGTTCCTAAAAAACTCAATTTTGATGGGGATGAAGGGATGCACACTGAGGATAGTGAGGATGATGATACTTCTCCCAGTCCTATTCACAATATGAAGCCTAAAGCCGCTGATATGGCTATCCCTTCCAAGGACATTTCCTCGGTAGAGAGAGGGAAGACTAATACTATGAAGGAGGTGATGGTTTTAGCCTCTCCAGTTGTGTCAAAGAAAAAGAGTTGTGTTATCATGGTTTCTAGAAATGTTTGTATTGGGGAAATTATTGTGGTGGCCTCTCAGCCTATGGTTATCTCTTCTATTGGTAAATCCCCTCTTCCTTTGGTTGGAAACTATAAGAAGAAAGCAAAGGGAAATTTTAAGGTGTGGGTGCTAAAATTTTATACTAGCTTGGTTGATCATGGTGTTCCTATTTCTCCTACCAAGTTTGAATATTCTAAGTAGTTGGGCTAGGATAATCTCAGAGAGACTTCTATGGACCTTTGGTTTGAGGATTTTGAGGATAAGAGAGAAGTCACCTTTGGTGCATTGCGGATTGTGGAAATCCCAACCCCTCTAATCTTTTAGGGTCCTGAGGTGGGCCTTCCATTACATTAAAATTATTAACTTGAAGTATCGTGCCCTCGATGCCAAGTTTAAAAATATGCAGCAGAACACGGGGGCCTTAGATGGAAAGAAGGTTTTTGATCCCTCAACTTATGCCCTCTAGACTAATGATGAAAATAAGTTAACGTTGGAGTTGATGGAGGCTGAGAGGAAAGCTAGGGAAGTGATTGAGAAAAATATGGAGTCACTCACCCATATGGTGGACAAAATTGAGGAGTCCCTCAAGAAAATCATGGAGCATAGCCTGAAGATTATGAAGTATTCTTTTGAAAACATGATAACTCTATTGGATAGGATAGAGTTCAACTCCCTTGAGAAGGTTATCATAAATGTTGATCAGGAGAAGGATGAGCCAATAGGTGAAGCTCAAGGTCCTAGGAAGTGCACCAGGGGTAACATGAATAAAAAAATGTCTCTCTGCCATCGGATATTGAATACCTAAAGAAGGTGGCTCATAAAATGAGCTAGATGGAGGAGGAGGTGGCTTATACCCTCAAGAACCTTTCTTAGGGTTTCTCTTCTCTGTTTTCTATTTATTTTTGTTACTGAATATTATATCATATATTGATGGCTTTTGGTTGGCTCTTTTGGTTTTGGTTGTTGGCTTACCTTTTGTTCCTACTAGCTTGTTGTATTTTTGGGGATTGGTAATTCTCTATCTTAAGTTCTATCTTTGTTCAAGGTTTTGGGGCCCCTTCAAAACCTATCTTTGCATTAATAAAACACACACACACACACACACAAAACATGCAACAAAAAGGTATTAATTAATATTATTTTTATAATAAAAGAGAGAACATGCATTAAAATTTTTTTGTTTAATAATTATATGAAAGTAAATGAATAATATAATTTACAGACAATGATTTCTAACTATACTTATAGACACCCTAAAATGGACAGACTTGCGACTTGACATTAAAAACACTAATTTTCATCTATTAACTAATGGTTATTTAATCATTAATTAATCATCTATTTTCTTCTAAATTCATTCCCCAAATCATCTAATCCAATTCCAAAAATTAATTTTATTTGCATAATTAACCTTAATTGATTAATTACCATTAATTAATTAAATAAATTCAATTTCCTATAGTTTAAATTGAAAGATTTAAACTTACTAATTAAATTATTCCGATTAAATTAATTTAATTTCATTCAATAAAGAAATTCTAAATAAAAAAGAATTCAATTATCTCACATGTTGAAAACTTTAATTACATAAATGAATTAAATAATCAATTATGTTCAAAGATAATCCTTAATCAGATCACATGGGTTACTCCACCCATCTCTCTAGTTCACATGGGTAACTCCACCCACCTCTTTAGTTCTAAAAGGTAACTGAAAATTAGCTCTTCAGTTAACCAAAATCTATTTCCTCTCTCCTATTTGAAGAGGTGGAATTTACTAATGGCTTCTCCAGTTCCTTTTGATTTCAATTGTTCATCTTCCTATCTCTGGGATTGATCTCAGCTGTTCATCTCATTCTCAATTCCTATATAACAAACCCTTCATAACCATTTGAAGGATCCATGATTTCAAGCTCACATGTGCCATTACTCTATCATATATGGTTCAAGTATCAAGCCATCTTGTGATCACCCACACATTCAATATCAAATTCTCAATGCTCCCAAGTCATAGACACTGCCCACACCAATACTGAGCATCACAAACAACATTTCAGAAGGAGTATAGAGAGACAATAGAAGGTTAAAGTAATTGGGTTTGCATTCATTTGTTTTCCTCTTATTTTCTTGTACATTTTATTGATTCGTAGTTTCTTTATTAGTAGCTTGTTTCTTATTGATTCCCCCCATTGCAAATTGGCGCTACTAACCCCTTGTTGATTCAAGTGTGTTACAGATTTCGATCCCCGTGTACATTTTAAACATACAAAATTTTTCCCCATTTATATTTTTTCTCCAAGACATGCAATTTATCCCTATTTCATTATTTTTTCTATGCTAATCTAGATCTACAATAATAATTGTTTTAATAATGAAAACATGCAATTCATTTCCTTTTTTCCATACCTCAAATGTCCCAAAACCCTAATTAGAGAAAAAAGAGGATAATTTCTTAAAACTGGATTTTTCAATGAAACGCCAATGCCCACAAATACTATCTAAAAGATTAACAAGAAGAACACCCTGAATTCAAATCAATTTTCTTTTGTCTCAGATTTACTTAATCAAAATAAACACAGCATCAAACAAGAATTTTCACACAATAATTCCAGTATAACAAACATGAAGAAGACATGGATCTGAATACTAGAAATTTCAAAGGGCTTTCAAACCCTATGATTTGAAAAGTGATGAAGTAAAGTTTAGCCCCAAATACTCCAAATCTTTAAAACTATTATTTAACTTCAAAAATGCTAAAATCTCTTTCTACTTGATTAACTGCATAAAATGGCCTTTTAGAACTGACTTGTAGAAAACCTATGAAACTAGGGTTTGAAAAGTGTAACCCTAATTAAGAATTAAATTCTAATTTAAAATTCAAAGAAATCACTTTAATTTCAATTTTAACTTAAATTAAGTTTGCACAACTTAACTTTATAAAATAAAATTAAAGTCATAATTTATTAATAAAGTGCATTTGAAAATGTATGACAATATTTTAATTAAATAAATAAATTATGCAACTTAAAGTAATATTACTAGCTCAATTATGCAATTAATTTCAACACTTGGATTTAATATTAATTAAATCCCAATTATTGTTTTAGACATAATAATTAAATTATTTAATTAAATATAGGCATTGAATTAATAGTTATTAATTAAATAATCATATATTAATATTTTATCATTATTAAAGGTGTAATTATTTAACCTTAACAATTAACATTAAATAATCATTTTAACCACAATAAGGCAAAATGCAACATCAACCTAAATGAATGCATTCAAACACACAAAATTGACTAAATCAAATGCAACAAACATACACATAAAAACTCACAAATGCACGTCACCTTGACGAATTCAGATAGTATAGTTAGTCAGTTACTTGTCCATTCATACGAAAAAATATAGGTTTAAGATAAGGTTTTAGGCTTGAATGTTATATCCCCTCTTTTATCATTGAGACATGTGTAAGGGCACACTCACTCCTATCAATTCAGGGATGACGATACATGGTACCTACAAACCTATCATCACACACACACACACACACATCTGTGTGTGTGCATGCGTGTGTGTGTGTGTGTGTAAATAAAATATGCCATGGTAGGGATTGGTACATTGTGTGGATCTCACAAGCGAGTTACTATTGTAACCACCTGAATTTGGTCTGTCGCAACTATAGACCCTATTTTCCCTAAGTGTGATCATGCCCTCGATTTATGTCCAAACGACCCTGTTACTGCTTGGCGTAATTCTTTTAATCAATTTAATGTCCTAGGTGATTTTTATCACTGATTTATGTTAACTATTATAGCCATACAATTCAAATCAGTTTCGACCAATCAAATCAAATCAAAATCAAACACGACTATAGTATTTAATTATAAAGGAATTAAATAAATCCCTAAATCAAATACCCACTTGCAATTAACCCATTCCCCTAACCTATTTAATTTAATTAAAATGGCTATAGTCCTCTAATTATTAAAAAGCAATTAATTAAATGAATTAGATAAGTTTATTTCATTTATTAATATTCCCCTAAACCCCAACCTAACCTATCTCAACCACTTCTACCCTGGGTTCTAACCCTTCTCAACCCATTCACCCATGCTAATCTAATCCTAATCCTAAATTCTTCTCTAACCCACCTCCTAATGTTGTCACATTCCATTAAGGAATACTTAGCAACTCAACCCACTTAGGAGAGTCAACTTTCTCCAGCTTGACTCTCTCTAAGTCCACTTCCTCAAGCCATCTTCTTACACCCCCACATGCTTCATTAATGCCTTCATTAATATGAAGACCTTAAGCCCATGTCTCTCCCATGCCTTATTAATTCCTTGGGCATTAAAGGCTCTTACATGTTCATTTATGAGTCTCCAAATTCATAAATGAACCTTGTCCCCCCTCTCTCTCTCTCTCCCATTCTTCTATAAATAGAAGCCTATTTTGAGAGAAAATAAGCCTTCACCTTAAGATCAAAAATACATTGTTATGCTGTTAGATTCACTCTAGATTCATATCTCATCTTTCATTTCATGCTAGTTTATTGTTCCTATTTCATCTTTTAAAGCTAGATTGCATGTTGTATCATCTTTTTAGCTTGTTTTTATCCTAAATCCTTCATGCTAGAATAGTATTGGTCACTAATTTATAGCATATTCTGAGGGCTAAATATGTTATTCATTTCACTCTTTCTAGTTAGAAGGCAATAGGCCAATATTAGTGGTTTTGAACATTTTATCTAACCATTTCAACTAATACAATGACCTATTGAGTGTTTGTGTTGATTCTGACAGGTACCCATTTACACACACACATCTCTGGTGCCCACCGTGGGGCTAGATTTTGATTTTAGCCTCATTTTCTAACCATTTTTGACCATTTACAGATTCAGAAATCGAACACAGAATCGCAAACACAATTGCAAGATCGCATCCCAGATACGTCGTCGCACCGCGTGGTTTCCGGATCGCATACATGATTTCTTGAATTGCATCTAGTTTTCAATTGCATCTGGTCAGCACAGGATCATATCTGGGGAATAAGATCGCATCCTGGATACTGCATCGCATCTGGTAAGAATTTAGCATTGTATCCAGTTTTGAAGCTTGATCTTTTCATTTGCCTAACCCTAACAAGTTCAACTAGTGGTGTTTCTGTGTTTTGCAGCCTAACAAGTGCTTTCAGGTATCTTTTGAATAGGTTTCATAGAGTCAAACTAAGCGAGAATACTAACATGGTTCTTATAGGTTGCCAAACCCCTTCCGTCTTGACTTCTGTTTATTCGCTTTTCCAAACTTAAAAACAATTTCTCAACCTTGCTAAGACAATCAGATATTATGCTCTTTTCCTCTTAAGGAAAATCAGAAAGTCAGACATTGTCTTATCATTTGTGACAAAATTGGGAGTACATGAATAAAAAACACCTCATTTAATTTGATTTGGGAAAGTAATTGAACAAGCAAAGCATTAAATATGTGGTTTAATTGAATAATTTCATCATCTAATTGCTTTTTGGGATCAGTAATTGAACAACACAAATCATTAAATCAATGCGATAAATGAACAAGGCAAACTTTCCCTTGCTGTATTCTTTAGAATAGAAATCAGTAAAATAAGCTCAACATAGCTTGGGGAAAATAATCTTTGTTTATTGTGTTTGAGGAGAAAACGACATGGACTAGGAGAGTATGCTCTTCTTCTTTTGAAGAATCAGAAATCTAGAACTCTTAAGGTCGCCAATCCTGGTTACCATTCTTTTTAACAGTAGAGGGCCTGCCTGTTGAGGAAAAAATCTCCTGGGAACGACCCAAGTGAGCACAGGTCTTACGCTGACCCTTCCAACTCACTATAAATAGTTGCTTCCTTGTAGGCCAAAGCCTCGGAAGATGGAACTGGTTTTGTTCTTGGAATTTTGACATCATTCTTTGAACATATCGGGGTATATATAGAGCAGAGCTGCTTGAATCTTGCTTGCGAGACTATATATATTCTGGTACTCATAGGGCTATACGCCTCAATTTTGCCTTGTGCAATTCTATGGGGGACAGTTTTGAATGGATTGCTCAATAATCTACAACACTTCAACTGAAAGAATTCCTGATTCATCCCTGAAAGGGTGATAATCTTTGTGCAAGGCAAAAAGTAATTGCCCCAAGACACTCGTCATATCGTGCCCTCACTTGCATTTAGA
>MU225764.1:744250-768246 GCA_018584345.1 Thuja plicata
TTTCTAGTTAGAAGGCAATAGGCCGATATTAGTGGTTTTGAACATTTTATCTAACCATTTCAACTAATGCAATGACCTATTGAGTGTTTGTGTTGATTCTGACAGGTACCCATTTACACACACACAACTATGACTCTGTCCTTCACCATATTAGAGACATCAAAAAGAATATAAAACATACTCATAATCCATGTAAATGCATATATGGGGTCAATATGTTAGTAAATCCATAAATATAAATAACATCATCATATGTAAATAATCACATAAAAATTACCATAATGATCTATCAATACAAGATATCACACAACTAACAAATGACTCATAATATATCAAATTATAATGTAATATCATACATCAATATCCTCAAATATCATGAAAACCAAAACTGACTAAAATAACCAACACACATGTGAAATATGCCTACAAGAGTCTGGAATCACAAATTGAAAAGAAAACTATGGGTGATTATTACATGTATCATGCATGTTATGAATTACTAGTAGCAATATTAGGGAACATAAGAGGACCTTTTTATTATATTAGTATTTAGTTATCATGTTTCAATTAATGATATGTATTTTAAAATTGTTCTTGTATCATGCAGTTGCATTTATGATGTTAGTTGTAATCTTTTCTTAAAAAAAATTGTTTGCCGTTTCCTTAGACTTGAGTTGTCCTCTTGGGTTCCTTGGAAGGGGTGTTATAGTTTTTACGAGCTAGAGAGAGAGGATAATTAGAGAGATAACAAAGAGGAGGAGAGAGAGAGAGAGAGAGAGAGAGAGAGAGAGAGAGAGAGAGTAACTTATAAAATATAGAGGGGTGAGAGAGGGATATGAGAAATGAGAGAGACAAGAGAGGGATAAATAGAGATAGATAGAGAGACAATGAGAAAGAGGGATATATACAGAGATATTTAAATAAAGATATGGAAAGTGATATGGGGAGAGAGGTAGATAAGGATAGAGAGAGTAAGAGAGATGAAGGGAGGAGAGTGTAAATAACATAGATATAGACATATTCATAGACAAAGACAAAGACCAAGAGATAGAGATTGATATTGGCATTGAAATATAGATCAAGATAGGGAGGGAGAAATAGAGAGTGTGTGTTTGTGTGAGTGAGAGAAGTTTAGATCAAGATAGGAGGGGAGAAATAGGGATGTGTGTGTGTGTGTGTGTGTGTGTGTATGAGTGATAAAGATATGGAGATAGACATTGACAGGGAGAAATATATGCATAAATAGATAGAGAGGAGGAGAAAGGGAAATAAATAAAGAGAGGATAGATAAGTAGAGAGATGCAAAAAGAGGGAGTGATAAGGAGAGAGGGAGAGAAAGATGGAAAGTGGGAGAGATAGATAAGTATAATGAGAAGGGGAGAGAGGAAGGAGATAAATAAGGGAGAGAGATAGAGATGGAGATAATAATAAAATGAAATGCTACTCTAAACATAAATCCCCAAGGACACATTCTATATCCTTAAATGATTGGTGTAAAATGAGTAATCAAAATTTAGTTTCTCTCTCATTCAAAATTTTAATTTAGGTTTTAGATCGAAAACTAGTTTATTAGATAAATTAAAATTAAAAAAATCAAATATAAATAAAACAAATAAAATTTTAATGAGATAAAAAAATTATAAATTAAATTGATTTTAGTACCTTTTGATTATCATTTGTAATTTTAGAAGAAGACACAAATAATTAAAATAAAGTTTAACTTAATTAAAATTAATCCCAAGAAGAAGAAAAATTAGAATAAATTAAAAAATAAAATAGAATATCCTAATATCTTATATAGATTTTTAATTCAAAATATAATTACTCTATATGTTTTAATAAGATAAATAATTATAAATTAAATTAAACCTAACAACTTTTATTTTTATTTTTTTCGGTAATAGCTTTTGTATTATTGAAAAGAAAATAGTTTTTACGTCCACCATAGTTTCCAAAGATCACATCTAGAAGAAAAACATCCACCCTCAACTAAAACAAGTTAAACACTAACTAAACCATCCAACCCTAACATCAAAACTCCCACCCACCAAAAAATTCAAAACCATAGTTACTACCAGTTACAAAGCATGAATGCAACAAAAAACTGCATAGAAACCCTCGACCATTGTAACACCATTTTTATCTAGAGATAATCACAAATTTATGGAGATAAAAAGGAAAATGGGCACCCATTTTTGTAATTTGTCCTCGCCACCTCCATTTTCTTAGCTTCCTGGGCTTGCTGCTACATCATTCCCACCACCACGATTCCCTCTTCTCGGTGATCGTCACTTCTAGGGAAATACCACTTCGAGGATGCCTACTTCTCATTTCAATTCTTTGATTTCCCCATCTAGCTACCTTATCTGAAAAACCATCTTAAGCACTACCCATCCCATCCGAGATTCTCTAAAATAGTGGTTTCTCTTTTGCCCTTCGAACCTCCACATAAAGGGTGTAAATTTTATGTCTTTAACCGCTTCAATAAACACTGGATCATCCGTAAAATTCATTCCAAAACCGGGGACTTATCTAACAATAAAGGGGTCCAATTCTACCAAAAAATCAACCAGGACTAAAGTAAGCATTATCTCTCTCACCATCTCCACTAGTTCACCAAGTTGTAAGCCCTGTGCCATGATCATTGAGTAGACATTTGTGTTCATCCCATTTTGGTTTTTAATCTTGTTAAACATGTCACCCAACAACATAAAAATATTGTCCACCAACCTTGGGTCATGGAACCTAAACATTCCACTAAGCCTTCTCTTCGTCAACAACCCAAAAAAAAGATTTTTTGTTTCATTTTCCCTAGTGTGAAGGAAGTCTCCATCATCACAACCCCGGTTCATAACAAACTAATTTACATTGAAAAAAGAGGAAGAACATAAAGAAATTATCAAATGCTTCATCCTTCCCCCAATATAAATGCATTGTCCCCCATCGCTAACACAAGCACTTCACATTTCCCACAACATTAAATTCTCTTCAATGTACAACATTGTCACCCTGCCACCCACCATGTCATAAATGAAGGAAATTAATTAGAAACATTCCCCATAAAGTCAGAGAGATCCACATTTAAAAAATCCTCAACTTTAAATTCACCTAAAGGGAATGATAGTGCCCAATTTGATCATTTGTCTGCCTCTTTATTTCCCTCCCTCCTTACATGCGTTATTTTGTAATCTTCCATCCTAGATAGCTCACTTGAAATTTGGTCTATGTAATTCTGTAAATTCCAAGATTTCATTATTCCTTTGATAATAGCATTGATGATCACTTATGAATCCCCTTCCATGTGCAATTTTGTAGCCCTAAAGCTCCTCACCACCCTAACAACCAATACAACTACCTCAAATTATGCCACATTATTTGTCACATTAGCCAATTGCTTTCCTCTGAAATCCATAGAGTTTCCTTTCTAGTCCCAAATAATTAAGCCTTCTCCAGATGGTCCCAGATTTCCCTTTGATGCCCTGTCAAAATTTACCTTCCACCATCTTTCACCTAGTTTAGTCCAACCGGATCCTCCAAAAAGGACATTGGTTTCACCCAACCATACCCATTCATAATTATTTTTGTTCTTTCTCTTACAACTTGCTCTTCTAACCATTCATCTTTCTACAACAGTCATACACCATTTTAGTCAAAACATTTTCCTTATTTTCTCTAGAAAATAAAGGAATGCCCAAACAATTTCCCAGACGTGACCCAATTATCATTCCTATAATAGCACAAATTTATCTTTGCTTTTGGACTACTATATAAAAGAAAATCACTTCTGATTTCCCCTAATTTATTTTTTTGACCCGAAGCTGTTCTATATCTATCTATAGTGTCCCACATAGGTCTAGCTTCCCTAAGTGAAGATACACCAAAAATAAAAGTGTCATCCACAAACTGTAAATGTGAAACATCATCAATGTTTATAGCAACTTTGATGCCCTTCCAGCTACCTTCTCAACTTTTTCTAGAAATGAGCCTACCCAAAGCTTTAGCTATAATTATAAATAAAAATAGAGAAATTGGATCTCCTTGTCTTATACCATTTTCCCCTTCTAAGAAAACATGAGGGCTCCCATTGATCATGACCAAGAATCATAGGGTCTTAATGCAGTCACTAACCCAATTTACCCACTCCAAACAAAAACCAAACTTTCTTAGAACTAATAGGAGAAAGTCCCTGTTCACCTCATCATATGCCCATTTAATATCTAACTTCACCACCATTCTCTCAGCATGTGATTTCCACATAGTTTCAATAGCTTCATGCACCAAAAGAACCCCCTCATAGATTGATCTATTTGGAGAGAAACCACTCTATTCTAGGGAGATAATATAGTTCAATACCTCTTTCAATCTATTTGAAATTACTTTTGAGATAATTTTGTAAATAGTGTTATATAGAGACATGGGTCTATAATCACTGAAATTCTACAACTCCTTCTTGGGGATGAGGGAAATAAAAGTGTTATTAAAATCCTTGATGACAAACCTACCTTCCCTTAATTCATTCACAACCTACCAAATGTCTACTGCAAATATTGTTGGATTAATCTATGGAAAGGTAAGTGTTGAGAGGGAGGAGTGAATTAGTACTTCTTAAATGTTTAACTACTATTCTTTACTCTTCACCAAACTGAATATCATTCATAAAAACATTGAAAAGAATGTAAAGTAAATTAGAAAAATATGACAGATAACTCCATGATTTTTGGTCACACAAAAATCCTTTGTTAGAGGGAAAAACTATAGTGGGGATGGCACCCACAATCCTTCACTATTGCAGTATAAAGGTTGCTCGGTTAGAGATACAATTTTAGCTACTTCTGATAGCTTACCCTGTTAGGAGTATTATAATCGGTTAAGAGTACAAAATAATTATTCACTCTACCTTGTTAAAGTATTTTATAATCCCTCATCTAAGAGATGTACCCGGTTAGAAGATTTACAAAATAAGACCTTTTAGGGCCTACCCACTGAGTGGGATTTCTACTCTTCTAACTATTACAAATATGTCTGCATGTATGCATCAACCATAATTCTCTTCAGACTCTTTATGCTCTATAAGTACATTACCTCATTTTTCACTTGGTAACTTATCTGTTCTTCACCTTATAACTTCTGCATTCTAACTTATTTAGCTCTTTCACTATAACTTCTTATGTCTTTGCAATATTCACCATCACCTATCAGCTTCATGTTCAGTTCCTTTTATATGATCTTAAGGCGGTTAAAATGATTTAAATCCTTCTTCTTCTGTAGTGGAGTTGAAGCAGTGCAAGGTTGGTTTCATTCCCAATGTATTAATTATGCTTGTATTTCATTGGTTGAGTTTCCTTGTGATCATGTGCAATCATGTTATTGCAATCCCAATGTTCTACCTAACTTCTTTCTTGAATACTATGAAAGCTTTCCATCTCGGCATCTAGGTTCGATGTATTCAAATTTGAATTGTTATGTTGGCTCTGGTGTATTCGGTAATGTGTTCTGATCTTTCTTTGTGACCTAACGTCTGCTCGGTGACTAATTGTGCTTAGTGACTAACACTGATTGGTAACTATCATTGCTTAACTCGGTGCTAAATAATTGTTTGGTTTTCAATGTCTTTGATACTCTGCTTTACCGATTGTCTGCCTTAGTGTATTCTTCCTTTTATCGATTGTCTCCATTGAATATCATGACTTTGAAAAAACTAATGACAACAAACTATCTTATAGAAGTATCAATCTCCCCCTTTGGCATTCGTTGGATTTTTACAAAAACTTCAAAGTCATCAAAATTATGTACATCTCTTGTACAAATCCTCCTTAGATAATACATCTTATAACATACCATGGCTCGGTCAAAATTTTCAAAATATTGTGTAACTTCCCCTATACACCTACTTATAACTCCCTTATGTATTGCATCTGTACATACTATATTATCCCCTTTTTTGACAAATATACCAAAATGAAAATTGCTTAGGGCTCGGTAGGATAAACTTATACTTTATAAAAAATGTGAGTGTACTTCCTTTGAATATTGTCTAGGAATGACTCCCATGCATATTTGAGTGTTTTAAGTATAATAATTTGAGTAGAAACATAAGCTACCATTCCAATGATGGTGTCCAGTGTACTACCATAAGGGGTGTTGACCAAATCGTTGGCCTTTTTCAAATGCCTTTGCATTGATTCAATATGGGGAATCAACAATTCTTGCATCTCTAGAAGTTCCATCCTTCTCTTATGCTCTTCTTATCTTAGTGCTTTCTGCATCCCCATCAAGTTATTCAACCTAGAGTAATAAACTTGTAAAGAACTAGGCTCAGTAGTAACATTTCTTAGCTACTCGGTCAACTTGGTCTCAACAGACTCATCTTTCTTCTTGACATCCTTAATAAAGTGTGAGATGGAACATACTTTCTAAAATATTGAAATAATATGAGAAAATTTAGTCTCAATATCAGTAGAGGCCTCAAAAAGTGATACCTTATCAACTACAATGTTGTTTTGGATTGATTCAATCATTTGTAGTCCTATATTCCTCAAATGAACTTGATTTAGATTTCAATATTTCTCCACTAGTCCTTCTCCTTGACTAATGACATCTTATGTTTCATCAATAGTGGCATCTGGGACAATTTCCTATAAGACATCCTTGATTCTTTCCAATACATTAGTCTTCTTCCTCTTTTGAAGTAAATTTTTTTGCATTGCCTTATTTTCACTAATTCTGCATTCTTGGTCATCTCATCAGGGCTCATAGTAGATAAGTCAAAATTTGGTAAGATGATTGGTTTTCTCATATCTACATGTTTCCTCTTCTTTGATTTCTTCTTCTTTGATATCATACTATCACTTGGAAAATTATTTAGGGAATGTGATGCCTTTAGTGCATTAGATGTTGTCTCTATTGTACTAGTTCTAGCTCTCTGCTCTTCTTGTTTGTTTTCTTCCTTCTTCTCCTCTTGTTTATCTTCTACTTTGTTTTCTTGTACTATGTTCTCTTTCTTCTTATCTTGTTGTTTCTTGGCTTCCTTTTGTTCACTTTGTTCCTTTAGTTCATCTTTGTCAGGTTCTTGTTGCTATGTAATAGACTCTATTAAGGGAACCAGTTCAGTGTTCAATGCTTCTGGTTTCTCGGTAATCGTATCCTTCTCAGTGTTCTTTTCTTTCTCAACTTCCTTTTCCTTCTCTCTATCTGTTTCCTTTTCCTTCTCTTTCTGTATTTCCTTCGGTTGACCAGTTGCTTCTTGTTCTATTTCCTTCTCCTTCTCTTTCCCTTTTTCTATTTCCTTCTCTTTCTTTGTTTTCTTCTCCTTTTCTTTCCCTGTTTCCGTTTCATTCTCTTTCTCTGTTTCCTTCTCTGTAATGCTATCATCTTGAGTTGTGTGATTGTGCATGTGAAAAGTGTATAAGTACCTGCAAGCTACAAACACACACTTCAATATATCCTCACTTGATTAATCAAAACCAAATGTAATAATAGAAGACCAATCTAAATCAATCTATTGCCTTCTATTAGGCACAAGTATGAGTTTTCTCTTAGGTCATCGCAAAAATTAGTGAATACACCTATTCTAAATGAAGGATTTGAAAATCTATGATAAATCTAAATATAAATGCAAGATTGTTTATGGTTAATCCAAAGCTATTTTAGATTGATTTTAAGCACCAAAAGAAATTTGTGAATTCCTTTTAAAGCCCAAATAGAAAGGTGTGCTAGGTTATCAAATTTAAAACAAAATAAACAATTAATAATGCTCTAAATACTCAAAGGAAACCTAAGAATGATAGAAAATACTACAGAATAACAATATTAAAAAAGTTAGGATCCTTTGTGAAGGAAATGAGGTTCTCTTTTATAGAAATCTCTCTTGAATTGACAGTTGAGATTGAAATCCAAAGAGTGGACAAGATTCAATTTGAAGAAGCACAATCCACATGCACGGAGAATAATTGGTTGAGAGAGTCACTTAACTGATCTGACTCATCAGTCATTTAGGAAACTTCCAAAATCTATTTTCAGTTAAGTAGATTGTTTCCAAAATAAGAAATAGATAAGAATAAGTTAACTAAATAAAAATTATTTTCTTCTATTTTAATATTCAGTTGACTGAAATGATGACATAATATGCATTTTTAATAATTTAAAAGATTCTAAATGCACATTTTGATTTTATTAATTAATTTAATTTTTTTTTGGGTTTAATTGACAATTTAGTAATTTATTTAATCAATATATTAGAATATCAATTAAATAATTAACCTAAGGTTTATTTGCTAACGTAATGTATTTTTAGGAATTAATTAATTAATCAAGTACAATGATTAATTAGGACCTAGGATTCAGGTCAAATCAACTTGAAATTGATGAATTGCACATTTAGTTTAGGACTTAGAATAATCAAGATTAGGGTTTCTTAATATGAAATTGAGATTAGGGGTCTAAGGTTTAGATGACCATTTTTAGGTCATTACATTTTCTCCTCTTTGAATTGATGTGCAATCAACGCATTAATTCAAAGACTTGTTAGTAATGAGACGAAGAATAATTTGATTTGAAGTGATGAAACCATTCTTGTCGAGGAAGACAGACTTTGAGCTTGATTGGACGAGATCGATCAAAAGATATAAAACAAAATGCTCAGTTTGATTTGAAGTGATAAAATTGAACATCTATCAGAAAATCTTAAACCTTTTGATTGGTTTGAATGAATAACCAATTTGATTTTAAGTGATGAAACTAATTACTGTTAAGAGATTTGATTAACAAGAAAATTAACTTGATTTGAAGTGATGAAGCCAATTTGATCAATGTATCTGGTTTCAATAATGAATAGACATATAAGACCGATCTTGTCTGGTTTTGAGTGTATTCACCAATGTATAAGACTATTGAATAGGTTGTCTTTGATTTAAGATGATCTCAAATTTGATTTGATGCGATGAAGCTAAGATGCCCCAAGCGATGGGGTATTGATTGAGGATATGATCACTAGAATGTTGATATCCTGATCCTATCCCCATGGGAGCAAAATAAAAATATGGATAGGTTCCCTAGTGATCGGAAGTAATTCGATGGATAACATGATCTAGGAATAAGATGATCTGATTAGAAAAAGGTACCACGTAGTTACGAATGAATATGCACTTGATGGGAGGTCATGTTGACTAGTTTGACTAAAATTGATGACAAGAGGATTGGTTAGAATAAAGTGTGAGAGATTTCCATTGGTTTGGAGTCTAGATAGATGGATTGTGCAAGCGGTCAGTTGTAGTTGATTGAAAATGTCAAACATAAAACATGACAAGTAAAGTGATTTCAGATTTTGATTTCGATCCTAAAAATGAAATCAGGACAGTCAAAATAGCTAGGGGTGTCATTTTCACATCAATCAATGCACAACTAACCACTTGGAAAAAGGAAGATCGACCAATGGCATCTTCAGATCCTTCATATTAGAGAGAGATAACAATATTTTGCAGATTTCAACACCGTGCACATGCAATGCAAAACTATCATGAATGCAACCTAAGGTGTAGTCACTGAAATTTTAGCTTTGAAATTTTTCATCATCGAGCGTTTGGGACATCAGAGTCAATACAACCCTTACTGGTGCCACTGCAACCATAAGAAGATGAATACAACTTTTATCAGATAAGATATGGGAAAATAATGTAAGCATCGGGGTACAAAAGCTGAGATGACCAGAACATTGTTTCTATTTGATGTTGCAAGGGTACACCAATATCAAGGCATTCAAAGCCAAGATAACTATGAGTGTGATCTTGTGTAAACAAGAAGATAATAACATTCAAGGAGATAGTTCCGACCTCACCTTGGAGTATAAGTAAATAAGATCAAGGGATGTGAGGCTTTTTTGCCTTAATGCAGGAGCTCTTATCACATACACCCAGTTTATTTGACATTGTAGGGTCATTGGGACCACACCAACAAGCAGTAGAAAAAGAAAAGATTAACAAAATTCATTCAGAACAGATAATATACAAAGAAAATTTCAGCATACTTCAGCCAGTTTGAAAGTTTTTCAAATGTGTACATGTATGAAGTGTTGAAACACCATTGTGCTTGTAAGTGCATTGAATTTGATTGTTATCGATCTGTTGTTTACATTTGTGTTACCCAATGTGTGTTGAGAAATAGAGATGTATCTAAATAGGTATCATTAAGAAACACTATAGATTAGGGTGTTGAGAAACACCAATGTGTCAGTGGTAAATTGTCTTACAAAAATGACAAGATAACTGCCACTAATTTGGTGAAAAATGTGATCAAAGTGGGGCCCTTACCCCCTAGTAAAAAATTTAGACAAAAGATAATTGACTTGAATCATACCACTAGAACAAAGCCAATTTTATTACCCCCAAACCATGACTCTGGATTAGTTTAGAGCCAGGAGGGTTCTCAGAAGAACCACAATGTCATGAAAGTGACTGAAAGCTTATGCACAAACTAAAGTGAAAAGGATTTCCAAGACTGAGCATTGATAGATAGAGCATTGAGTACAAGAGGTGCATACTTACCAGGTTTTAACCTACTCGGTAGATATTTTATTTTTTCTACCACGGTGCCTGTTTACCAGGTTTTCACCAAGGCACTTTTTCATCTTTTTCAATTTTTTTTTGTCTTTTTCCAATTTATTTATTTATTTTCTAGATTTTTCTCTTTTTTATTTTTTTGCTTTGATGCATCAAAGTTCCTATTGCTAGGTTTTCACCAAGCTAACCATTTTTTCAAGAATTTTTCCAATTTTTAGTCTTTTCTTCAAGACATTTTTCACTTTTTCTATCTTTTTAGAGATTACTCATTCTCAAGCAAGATCACATTGGTTTGCCCCCAATGTCTAGAAAGGTGTAGAACATTAAAGATGGATTAGAAAATTGATAAATGAGACAAATATAAAATAATGGATGAAGAGGGTGAATGCAACCCTCAAGGACAGTCTCCTCAAGATTACCCAAGCTAGTGAAAGGGAATATACCATGTGAAGCATGTTTTGGATAAGTAATGGAAACTAACGACCCGGTTCCAGATAGAATATAAAATAATGATCTAATGTCATAAAAGCATGCGGTCCAAAAGAATGGACATGTCAAAAAGTTTTTTTTGAGAAACTTTTTTATCTTTTATTCGTTCTTCATTTTGATAAAGACCAAGGGGTCAATTGATAGGATAACACGATTGGGATAAGGGATGATAGAGGTATAAGTGAATGTTTTGGAATTAGTGTAAAATATTTTTATGGATAGTGAGTATTGACTTGGGACAAGAAAGATCATGATAGGGTACCATTACTGAGAGAAAGTGAATAGGATGATGAAAATAATGAATGTGAGGATACGTGTGTTCATGGATAGGCTCAACCTTGTCAAGATCACCAGAAGGAACATGGATTCTCATGGGCTAGTTGGATGTAAGATATGATGGATAAGATGATATGGAAGTAAATTTACCCCAAGTGAAGAGTGCAAGCATGAGGAATTATGCATGATGGTACTTATCCATCATGGTACTTATCCAAAGTGCCACAAGAAGTGGTTTTCACCATAGGATGGATTTATTTCTCTTTACTTTTGCTTCCAAGGCACCTATTTACTAGGTTTTCACCAACACACTTTTACTCTTTTTTTTGTACTTATAATTTTATGGAGGAACTTTAAGTCTCTTTCCTTTGGATAGTGCTCCTTTGAAGGATATGTTATGATAGGCCAAGGCCGCTAAAAGTATTCTCAAAGATGCTGATAGGGTGATGATAGAGAAGAATGATATGGAGGATAAGGAAGATGGTAGCTAAGGATTTATGCGATGGATTGGATAAGAGGAATGGAAGGATATGGGATGGATGGTTAGTAGATAGGGGTGGGATATTGGATAGGATATTGAAAGGTTTGTGTAGGGGTAGATGGAAATGGTGATAAGATCAACATTGACACACACCTTGAAGGGTAGCGGACAGATGGGGGAAAAATGGATGGGATAGCTTGAGGCTTTGATGTATGTGTGTATATGGACTTGATGATGTGTAACTAATTGAATGTTTGAAGATGTTAAGTTGATCACCGAAATGTAGAAAGATAATGCAAGACATTAAATAAATTAATGGATTGTATTGTCATAAATTTCAAATTGATATAATCTAATCGGTTATAATCAAAGTGTCAAAGACTTCAAAGAATTAGAGAGATAAATATTATGCCTTTAGTAATGCATAAAATACAAGCATTCACTATGTGACTTCAAACACCGATGGCTAGTGGAACCCAACACACAAAGATCACCAAAAGTCAAGTCATAGTGATGCCCAAACAAGAACATCGATGAGCATTATCGACGAGCAGAATCAAAAGCATAACTGATGGCCATAGACATAGTGTAAACCAATGGAGAAGCCCGAGGAGAATTGGAGTGTTGAACGAAGCTATCAAAGAGTTAAAACACTGAAATTAACTTGAGTTTAGAAACACAAAAATATCTAGCTGGTAGAGCTAAATATGGACTTAACTGGTAGTTATCATTGTTTTCATCGAAAAGATAAAACCAGAGATGAATAAAGGATTTAAAGTTGTTTTGTCTATTTGGCAAGAAGATCTCTTTGAGATTAAATAGGAGTTTTTCTTTAAATCTAATTGGCTAAGATTACAGATCATGCCAAGATCAAGAAAATCAAGAATGTAACAACGGTGATATCATTTCTATAAAAGAGAAAACATAATTCATTACGAATTGAGTGGGTGAATGAATGAAAAAGAGGATGTTGAAGAGAAACTGATGAAGAGAAACTTCATACAGTCCTGATCAATCAAGTTGAGGAAAGAGCTAAAGTTTTTTGCGGACACCAAGAAATAGAGTACAACATCACCGAGCATAACTAAAGTGGAGCAAAGGTATTAAAAGAGATATATTGATCAGATAAGTTTTATAAGCTTACAATAGATCTAAAAATATGCAAGTATAAGTTGTATATGTGAACAAATCATACTGTTTCAATTTAACCATTGATTCATAAAGTCTCTTAACCGAGCGAGATTTAAAGATCCTTTCTATATTGAAATACATCCCAAGGAGTATGAAAAAGTTTGATCATGAAGATAGCATGAGATGTCAGATACCTATTGATAGGCCAAGAGAGTGTTTGATCAAGGAAGGTAGCATAGAGATGCCTGATATCAAGTGACAGATTGAACTTTTAAATCCTCTAACAAGGTCACACCTAACAGCGTGTTTGTAACCTTTAATAGGGTTGGCTCTTCACTGAGCTCACTTCAGAAGAGTGAAAATTTTGGGTTACTGGTCCCAAGTGGTTTTTCCCTTAATAGGGTTTCCACATTAAAAATCCATGTGTCAATGTGTTTATGAGTCATTAATTTAGTGTTTTGCATTACACATAGATTAATTGGATTGATCGGTATACTCTAGATAATTTACTGTCTTTTGGTAAATTAACAGACCGTGATTTGGTAAATATACAATATAAGGTTTAATAAAGAATTCTAAGCATTAGTAATTTAATAAGTATATTTGAAGGCATTCATCTTATAGGACTGAAGATAACTAGAGGCTTAATATTGTGGTACTAATTTTTTGGGTTGATTAATTGAAATATTTTTGAGGCCACTAATTCACCCCTCCCTCTCAGTTATTACTAATAATTGGTATCAGAGCTTGTGTGCTTAGAAAAGGAGTTTAACAGCTCAAGAAAAAGATCACAAGATGAACAAATGAGATGTGTCCAAGTTGAATAAAGACAACTTTGCATCATGGCAAAGTAGAATAAGAATCCACCTATCAGGTATTGGAAATGACATTACTCAATACCTTGATATTGAATATGTGTTGCCTATAAGACCTCACACTCTTGAGAAATTAAGAGTAAAGCATGAGCATAATTGCATGATGATTGAACTTGCCTCATCACTCTCTGATGCTGAGTTTGAAGATGTCAAAACCTGCACCTTTGTAAATAAAATGTGGGATAAGTTGAAGCTTGTACATGGAGGAGATGCTAATGTACTAAGAGCAAAGGTAAAAATCGTATGAGGGAGGTTTGATGACCTAAGGATGAAAGAAGGAGAAAATATCACTCAGTATAGCTGCAAAATCAAAGAGGTATTGAATACTATCCGAGGAGTTGGAGGTGTACTTGAAGAGGAGATAGTGGTAAGTAAAATCTTAAGAACCTTACTACCTGTATATGCTATTAGAGTTTTTTCTATTCAAGAAATGAGAGCAGTTGCAAACAATACAATTACTCTAGATAGTTTGATTGGTAGATTGGTTTCATTTGAGATGAATAACTTTGATAATAGTGTCTTACCATCTATAGAATTTGCATTCAAATATTCTTTAAATATAAGTAACTCAAGTCATAGGCATGCTGTTAGAAATGATAATGACAGTGATAATGAGGATCAAGGACTCGATGAGATTGAAGCACTAATGGCCAGAAGATTGTAGAGAGGCAAAGGTAGATACAAAGGTAAATTACCACTTGTATGTTTCAATTGTAAAGAGGTTGGACACTTTTCTTCAAGATTTCCAAACAAAATAAAAGATGACAGAGAAAATGATAGATCATATGAGAAGAAGTTTAATAGAGGTGATAATAGAGATTACCGAAGCAACTGACAATCTGACAAAAGAGATACCCAAGACTACAAGGACAAAGGGAAGAAATATTGTTACCTAGATGAGAATAGAGTCGATGACACTAACATCAAATCATAAGAAGACATTGAGATGGTATTTTTAGCCATGCAGGATGATTCAGACAAAGAAGAAGAAAGGTATGTAGAAATTGCACTCATATCTAAAGTTAGTAAGAATGATATCTGGATCATAGATAGTGGCTGCACTCACCATATGACCGATGATAAACAAAATTTTGAGACTTTTGAATACTATAATGGTGGTTCAGTGAGAATGGATAATGATACACTTTGTCCAGTTGAAGGTAAAGGAACTATAATGCTAAATAACCTGATCAAATGTGAAAATATTTACTGGGTAAAAGGACCGAATTATAATATGTTAACTGTTTCATAGTTGATTAATATAGGTCACCAAGTGACATTTGAAAATAAGAAGGCAAAGATATTCAATGAATCAGGAAGGCTGATTGGAACTGGTGAGCAGACAAAAGGTAACCTTTTCTATCTTGATGACACTAACACCACTTGTTTAACAGCTAGAAACAAAGACATATGGTTGTGGCACAAAAGATTGTGTCATGTGAATTTTGACAACATGATAAAGATAAGAAACAAAAGGAATGTTAGAGGCTTACCAAGCATGACTAAGCCTGAGCATATCATGTACAAGAATTATCAAAAAGGTAAGATGAAAAAGTCTAGTTTCAAGAGTAGGAACCATACATCTAATGCAATTATAGAATTAGTCCATACAGATCTATTGTAGAAACTGATAAATACAGCTTTGACTTCCAAGACCAATCTACATGCAAAATACCTGTTACAAAGAATGAAGCAAAAGACAGAAAAAGAAGAAACCCTTCTATGCTCAAAATGTGAGAGCTCAAAATATATTCAGAGAGTATGTAAAAAACAAATACAAGCATTCAATCTTAAAGGTGAATAAAACCCTAAAAAGGGAAAAAAGCTAACCTAAGAGAAAGCTTAAGTGAAAAATAGAGTACGACTAACTTAATAATTAATATCAACATGATATAATTAATAAGAGAAGATAACTATGTACTCTAACAACCCCCCTTAAGTGAAGCTCGAGAGGTAAGAAAACCTAGCACAGCTATGAAAGTAGGAAAAGAGGGTCCCAGCAACAAGGCCTAATCAAGTACCCAAGCAAGGAAATCTCTATAAACCGGAGACAAAGGAGAAAACCCAGTGGGAAAAACTCCTCTCCAAAAAGAGATATAAAAAGCAAGCAAAAGATAAGGAATGAATTCAAGAGACTCTCTCAAATCCATGAGTACAATGTGTGCTGCTAACCCCCCCGTGAGAGAGGGTTGAGACTCCAAAGCCCCCCCAGAATGAAAGAACCCCTGAATCAATGAAAAAACCACTGTGACTCCAATGCAAAGGAGTGAAAGGAACTAAGCATGGAAGAGGTGACCTCGAAAGATGAGGTGTCACTGTAAGGCTGATCTGATGCTCAAATGAGAAGACACGAGGATCCTGAAATGGAATCCCCAATGCAAGTGGTATGACAGGTGTGTTGACACTATCATGAGAGAGGAGATGAGTGTCCTCTATAGAATCCTCAACAACTGCACCTAGTGGCTTGATGAAAGGAGCTGGAGGGTCAGGTAGTGCTAAAGAAGAGTCCTGCTGAAGAGAAAAAACCTCAACAAGATGTGGTGTGGCAATCACAATAGCGGTCTCAAGAATAACACAGAGGTTCAAGTGACCTGACTGCACCACATGATGCTCTTGCAGAAGAGGAGAGTTGTGCTCTAATGATGGAGATGGTGGACAAAAGTGAGAAAAGGTGTAGAGATAGGTGGAATGATCAACTATCCCTATAGCAATAATGCCACCTATCGCACTATCCTGAATGAAGACTAAATCTGGCGTGAACTCAACTATCTTCCCTGATCCATTGTGTGTAATCTGGTAAATCGAGAGAAGGTTTGCAGATAGAGATGAAACATACAATACATCATTGAATGTGCCATCCTGAATGCGTATAGAACCTTTCCCATAGACTGGCATAACAGTGTTATTCCCCATGAGAATGTGGGGAATAGGAGAAGCCTCAATAGAAGAGAAGATCTATGGAGAAGATGCCATATGGTGAGAAGCCCCTGAATCCAGTATCCAAGGGACCTATGAAGGGGATGCAACGGAAGCCCGTAATGCATGACCCTGTCCAAAATCCTATCCATATTTTGAAGATGAGGTAGAAGAATGAAAAGAAAACCCCTATGAGGTGAAAGAGGATGGAGAGGAAATAGTGCTCTTCTAAAGGAGAGCTTGCAAATCTGCAATCTATCTCATAGCCATCAAATCTCTTTTGAAAACACTATGACTCATCATGGGGCCCCTTCTGACAATAGGAACAAGTAGGGTTCTGAGTCTTCTATTTCTCCTTCTTAGAAGAAGATGGTGGGCCAGTAGAGAGATGAGAAGAGGAATCAGATATCGGTCGTGGCTTTGGCTTCTGTGTATCATGAGATGACTTGGCAAGCAATGCCTATGACTGTGAACCTGTAAGAGAATTCATCTGACTGAGCTTGGACTACTCATGAGTTAACTTATCACAGAAGGTCTCAAAAGAGGGCATAACATGTCATGCACCTAGTGCATCCATAGTGGAGTAGAAGGTAGAAGTGAAAATCTGATAAGGGCCACACAGCTTTGAGAGTATCAGAAAGATACACTCATCATCTGACTTCATCTTTCTAGCAACCTGCAAAATAGATCAAAGAGACTTGATCTTCATCAGGAAGTCTTAATGCTGGTGAATGATTCAGGTACCAAGGAGGTGAACTCTGCATCATTCTAGAGAACCCTAAACTGATTCATTGTGCCAAACAAGGTAGAAAAATTGTCCCACATATCCCTAGGTGTGGTCAGACCATCTAGGTGAAACAACAACCCATCTAAAATGTTCAGGGAAATGAGGCCCATTGCCTCATCCATCCTATTCCTATGCATAAGAGCCTCATAAGGCCTCAGTAGAATAGGTTGAGTTGTAGCTAGGTAGGACCATAAACCTCATGACATGAGGATTCTGGTCATTTGTGGCTTCCATATGTGGTAGTTATGTGGTGTCAGCCGGGCCACAGAGGGGTCCAACATTAAGAGAAGAATAAGATGAAAGTAGAAGGGTCTTTCTATAGGAAATTGCAAAAAGTGAAATGCACCCCCCCACATTGTATAATACTATCCCCCGTAGACCACAAATTACTATAAAAGCATAAGAAACAAGAAAAAAAACCTGAGTTCTAGAAGAAGAATAGGAGCACAAAAGAAGGTGCATATTTGACTATAAAATTTGGCAAGAAAATGAAAAAATTAGGAATTAAAACCTGGATGAGAGTGATGGACTTGGAAAGAGATTTTTGACGATATATAGAAGTCAAAAATCTGAGTTCGTATGAGCCTTGTAGGACCAAAAAGGCACAGGTACCCCCAAAAGACTAGCTCCCTGGAAAAAAATAGGCCTGGAAAATAATTTGATGGTCGTATGGCTATCACGGGACGTCAAGCCGAGCAGAGGTGGCCGGTGGGTGGTGACGCCGGCGGTGGTGGTGGTCAGGCGGCGCGATGGCTGGAGGGTGGCGTGCGGGCTGGGGGCGGTGCGCGAGTGGCGTCGGGGCGACGTGCCAGTGGCGGAATCAAAATAACGCTGGAGGCGTTATAATAAATTGATTTTTTTTATTTTTTCCCAAAAAAAATGAATTTTTTGTCAATTTGTGTGCCAGTACAGCCCTAGTAGGGCAAAAAATTTCTCCCAAATGTTCTGGAGGCCAAATAGGTCATGTTTTATATAGATTCTAGGGTTTTTGGGCCTTCCAGACGCAACCGTGAGGTCAGTTGTTTCCCAAAGTGTACCAAAAAAATGAGACTCCCCAGATCCAATAAAAAAAAAAAAAAAAGGTGCTTGATCTACAGCTTCAAAAGAGCTCAAACAAGCAGCAGTAGAATGGCTCTAATACCATGTAGAAACTAATAAATACAGCTTCGACTTCCAAGATCAATCTACATGCAAAATACCTATTACAAAGAATGAAGCAAAAGACAGAAAAAGCAGAAACCCTTCTGTGCTCAAAATGTGAGAGCTCAAAATCTATTTAGAGAGTATGCAAAAAATAAATACAAGCATTCAACCTTAAAGGTGAATGAAACCCTAAAAAGGGAAAAAAGCTAACCTAAGAGAAAGCTTAAGTGAAAAATAGAGTACGACTAACTTAATAATTAATATCAACATGATATAATTAATAAGCGAAGATAACTATGTACTCTAACATCTATGTGGACCCATGAGGACAAACAAATAATATGGAGATAGGTATTTTATTCTCTTTGTTGATGATAATTATAGAATGATGATAGTCATGTTCTTAAAAGATAAATTAGAAGCATTAAAGATGTTTAAATGGTATAAGGCTATGGTAGAAAAATAAAGTGAAAATAAATTGAAATGCATAAGGTAAGATAGAGGAGGGTAATTTAGATCAGATGAATTCACTAACTATTGCAATGAGCATGGAATTAAAAGACAGGTTTCTACACTGAGAACACCACAAAAAAAAAAAATTTATGAAAGGAGAAACATATCGATTGTTGACTGTGCAAGAAAATTGATGATTGAGAAAAGCATCACTCAAAATTTCTAGAGGGAAGTTATTAGTACTGCTATCTACAAATTAAACATAGTACAATTGAAGAAGGATACAAAGAAGACACCCTATGAGATTCGGTATGGTCATACACCCAATGTAACTTACTTCAGAATCTTTGGTAGTCAATGTTATATTTTGAAGGATGATAGAAATGGAAAACTTGACTCTAAAAGTGAAGAAGGTATCTTTCTAGGGTACTCAACCAAAAGAAAGGCTTATAAATGTTTTACCAAGTCATCTAACAAAATCATTGAAAGTGCAAATGTGAAAATAGATGAATTTGCAGAAAAGAATGATAGGGAAAGCAAAAAGGAACCAGAGGACTACCATAGGTTTTTTTATACAGAACCTAACACTCTACCTGAGCAACAATGTATCGCTCCTGAGAAATAAAATATTTCACCCGAGCATTAGGCTGTAATTACTGAAAATTAGGAAAACCCTCAAGATGATGTTCCAAATAATGGAGATCAGATCGAAGGTCAAGAAGATGATTAGAATGATGAACAAAGGGCTGAACCAAAAATTTGCAAGTATGTTAGAAGACATCATCCAAAGAACAAAATCATAGGAGACAAGAGGGATGGAACAAGAATAAGAAGTAAGTCACTAAACACTAGATGTTTACTTTGTGATTTTGAGCCTAAATCTGTTAACACTGCCCTTGAGAATGAAGAATGGGTATGTGCTATGAATCAAGAAATAGAACAGATTGAGAAGAATAATACATGGACACTAGTACCAAGAACAAATGACAAGAATGTCATTAGTACCAAATGGATATTTTGAAACAAGCTGAATGTGAATGGAGAAGTCACAAGAAACAAATAAAGTTTAGCATGCAAGGGATATGCACAAGAAGAAGGTATTGATTATGGAGAAACCTTTGCACCCATTTCTAGACTAGAAGGAGTTAGAATCTTACTTTCTTATGCTGCATTCAAAGGATTCAAGGTATACTAGATGGATGTCAAATCTGCATTCCGAAATGGAATACTGGAAGAAGAGGTATGCATTGAACAACCAGAAGGGTTTGTTGATCCAGACAAGAGAAACATGGTATGTAGACTAAATAAAGCCTTTTATGGATTGAAACAAGCACCTAGAGCTTGGTATGAAATAATTCACTCCTATCTCATTAGCAATTTTTTTTTAGAACAAGTGAAAATAGCAATTTGTACTTAAAATAAGATACCGATGGTAATATTCTGATTGCTGAAATTTTTGTTGATGATATCATTTTTGGGGGAAATGAATTGTTATGCAAATCCTTTGCTAATGAAATGAGAAAATAATTTGAAATGTCTATGTTTGGGGAGATTAAATTCTTTCTTGGTCTATAGATTCTTCAACAAAATGCAGGCATATATATCACTCAGTCCAAATACATCAAGGAAGTGTTGAAGATATTCAAGATGGAAGATTCCAAACTAGTTGGAACACCTATGAATACCAGATGTAAGCTGAAAAAAGAAGAAAAATCCAATGAGGTAAATCAGACCTTATATAGATTAATGATTGGTAAACTAATATATGTTGTTCATACCAGACCATATATAGCACATGCAGTTGGAATAGTTGCAAGATTCTCTTCTAATCCCAAAAAATCATATATGACTACTGTCAAGAGAATTCTAAGATATCTGAAGAACACCAAGGACTATGGATTATGGTATAAAAGAGAAGGAAAATTTGAGCTACAAGTCTATATAGATGCTAATTGGGCTGGAAACAATGATGACTGAAAGAGCACAACTGGAGGATCATTCTTCATGGGTGACAAACTTGTCACATGGATCAGCAATAAGAAAGGATGCATCTCTTAGTCTACTACAAAAGATGAATATGTGGTTGCTATTGCAAATTTCTCCAATATTGCATGGATCAAATAGTTGTTGGAAGGTATGATTATGAAGATTCTTGAACCAGTAATTATCTATTGTGACAACACTAGTGCAATTAAAATTTCTAAGAATCCATTCATGCATGCTAAGACTAAGCATATTACTATCAAATATCACTATCTGAGAGAACAAGTGAAAGTAAAGGAGGTGACATTGGAATATGTTCAATCAAAGGAATAATTAGCTGATATATTCACCAAGCCATTAATGAAGGATACATTTGAGTTGCTGAGATAGAGAATAGGGGTCCAACCCTTGTCTATTGGTCAGTAAGGTGAATAGAAGGTTGCATTAGCCTATACCAAACCAGAAGATCATTCATGTTGATGCAAACAAAGAGATGGATAGCAACAGATACATCTATACATAACAAGGTACAAGCATGCACCGAACACCAGAGACATTGAATTTCTAATGGATAGGGAAATTCAAGGAATATATTATATAAAGGGATAGAAAATGATAGAGAAGAATTTTTGTTTGGCATTGTTGTCAAAGGGAGATATTATCTCATTGACCAGAAAAGATTATATCATTATCCATGATAAGAAGTTCTTGAGAATCAGAAGGAAGAGTTAATCAATATTCAAAGGGAGAGAGATTGATTACATATGAAATATCCATCTAAGGGAGAGAAGTAACAAAGGGAGAGAGTTGATACAAAGAGAGAAAGAATGTTGTCAAAGGAAAAATAAATTATCAAGAAGAAGAACAATCAAGGCAGAGCACATATCAAAATAGAGACAACAGATGCTACATCTATCCAGTGAAGGGATTGAAGATTGAAGACAACAATTCTACAAGAAACAAATCAAATCTATTTTTGAGCTTACCAAAAGCCAGGCATTTGTAATAGCTACAATATGAAAGCTTGATGAAACTGTATATTTCATATTGTATTAGTAATAGTATAGTATGATAATGTAGTATGTTTCCATCAATGCCAAAGGGAGATATTGATGACATATAACTCATTTAATGTTTGAACATGTTAATTTGATCACCGAAATGCAAAAAGATAATGCAAGACATTAAATCAGTTAATGGATTATATTGTCATTGATTTCAACTTGATATAATCTAATTGGTGATAATAAAAGTGTCAAAGACTTCAGAGAATCAGAGAGAAAGATTATGCTTTTAGTAATGCATAAAAGACAAGCATTCACTATGTGACTTCAAACACCGATGGCTAGTGGAACTTGATGGACATAGATCACAGACAGTCAAGTCATAGTGATGCCCAAGAAAGAACATTGATGAGCATTACCAACAAGTAGAATCAAAAGCATAACCAACGGCTAGAAACATAGTGTAAACTAACGAAGAAGCCCAAGGAGAACTAGAGTGTTGACCAGAGATATCAAAGAGTTAAAACACCAAAACTAACTTGAGTTCAGAAATGACAAAATATCTAGCTGGTAGAGCTAAATATGGACTTTACTAGTAGTTATCATTGTTTTTATTGATAAGATAAAGCTAGAGATGAGTAAAGGATTTAAAGTTATTTTGTCTAGTTGGCAAGAAGATCTCTATGAGATAAAAAAAAAGAGTTTTTCTTTAAATCTAATTGGCTAAGATTTTGGATCACACCAAGATCAAAAAAATCAAGAACCTAACAATAGTGATATCATGTCTATAAAAGAGACAACTTAATTAATTACAAATTGAGTGCGTGAATGAATGAAAAAGAGGATGCTGAAGAGAAACTAATGAAGAGAAACTTCATATAGTCTTGACCAATCAAGCTGAGGAAAGAGCTAAAGTTTTCTGCGGACACTGAGGAATAGAGCACAGTATAACTAAGTAGAAATAAAGTGAAGAAAAGGTATTTAAAGAGATATATTGAGAAGATTAGTTTTATGAGATTACAATAGATCTAAAAATCTGCATGTATAATTTGTATATGTGAACAGATCATACTATTTTAGTTTAACCATTAATTTGGAAATTCTCTTAACCAAGTGGGATTTAAAGATCCTTTCTATATTGAGATACATCCCAAGGAGTATCAAAAATTTTGATCATGAAGATATCATGAGATGTCAGATACCTATTGACAGGCCAAGAGAGTGTTTGATCAAGGAAGGTAGCATAGAGATGTCCGATATCAAGTGACAGGCTAAACTTTTAAATCCTCTAACAAGGTCACACCTAAAAGTCTGTTTATAACCTTTAACAAGATTGGCTCTTCACCGAGCTCACTTCAGAAGAGTGAAAATTTTGGGTTACCCGTCCCAAGTGGTTTTTCCCTTAACAGGGTTTCCATGTTAAAAATCCATGTTTCAATGTGTTTATGAGTCATTACTTTAGTTTTTTGCATTACACATAGCTTAACTGGATTGATTGGTATACTCTAGATAATTTACTATCTTTTGATAAATTAACAGACTGCTATTTGGTAAACATACAGTATAAGGTTTAACAAAGCATTCCGAGTAGTAGTAATTTAATAAGTATATTTGAAGGCATTCATCTTGTAGACGTCCAAAATCATCCTTATATTAATTTAATTAATATTTCCATAGCACTATAATTAATTTTAATTAATTATATCTGTTATATTCTTCTATCTATTTAATTAAATTTATTTAGTTAAATATGATTCACTTCCTTTAGTATTTAAATTTAATTTAAATACTACTCTTCTTGATGTATTAATTTTATTAATGCATTACCCTCCATAAATCCCCTTTTAAATAAATTTTTAATTTATTTATTCCCTCACAATCTTAATATTCTTCTAAACCCAATTA
>MU225764.1:771591-786330 GCA_018584345.1 Thuja plicata
TAAACTCTTGCTTTGAGATTTCATTTTTAACATGCTAACCCTCATTGAATCTTATGGTTTTATTGGCTAATCCTAATGTTTGCATGTTTTAGTGTTGTCTCTTGCAGGTAGGTTTTAATCACATACACATCTTACAGGATTGAAGATAACTAGAAACTTAATATTGTGGTACTAAGTTTTTGGGTTGATTAATTGGAATATTTTTTAGGCCACTAATTCACCCCCCCCCCTCAGTTATTACTAACAATATTTTGGTACAGGAAGACCCAAGATGGATGGAGAAGGGGGTGGAGTATTCAAGGTAATGGATTTTGGGACATGAGAACCCAAAATAGATTTAGAATATGGGAGATGTTTAGATGAAGATGAAGTGGATCACTTTGTAAGCTTAGATATCAACTCTAATTTTTCATTTTTGTTCAAGTATTTTAAGAGAGACTTGGGAATCCACATAAATTTTGACTTTCCTTTGCTTTTAGATGATTTAAAATGTAATTCTTCCATGATGGATTTAGGAACCCATATTTTCTTTGATTTTATTCTTTTCTTAGTGGACCCTTATGGTCTCTTGAATACTTTTTTTTTCTTTTTAGTCACATGTCGATTAGATTGGACATAGTGATCTTAATTTATAGATGAATTCTTGAATTTATGATCTCTTTGTTGCACATCCAAATTGATTCCAAAAGACTTGGGAACTATGGATGAATAGGCTTTATATGGATGGTTCATATGGACTGGTTGATAGGGAGGGTTCAAGGATTCATGTCTTTGTTGATCTTGATAGGGGATAGGGTAAGCAAGTGGAAAGCTAGTAGTGATATGCATGGTGGATGGAGGGATATAAGGACCTTATATAGATGGAAGGTTTTATAGTTTCAGCTTTGGGATATAGGGACCAAAAATGGACTTGGAGGATGGAGAAGAATGTTTCTTATATGTAAATGGAGGGAGATAGGGTTTGGAAGGGATATCAACATCTTTAGAGTGAGATGCATGATTGAGGATCTTCTCTTCTGAATTCATTTGTATATCAATAGGTGCATGAGTAGCTTTGATAGGAGAAACTAAATCTTGAGAGGATTTATTGTTATGCAAGGAATTTTTAGGAATGATGGTTTTTGGATACATAATAATATGACAAGGGGATGATGGGATACTCTGATCTTGAAAAGGATCTTTAGATGGTGTACAAAGGGTACTTTCCTCTTAATTTTCAATAGGCTCATTAGAAATGGTGGAAAGGATATATTGATCTTACTTGGGAGGTAGAGAGCTATGTAGCTCTTGAGGTGGATGGATATAAGGACCCAACTAGTTGGGTTCAAATTTCCCCTTTTATTCTCTATGTGACTAATTATGAATAGTAGGTCACCCACTCGAAGTTCTTTTGGTTTGACCTTTTTATTATACCCTCTAGACATTATTTTCTAATAATCTCTGAGGTGATCAAACACCACTTGTTGACTCTCATCCAACAGTTCCAGTTCTTGTAGTCTTGAGACCTTGTGGTCTTCATCTGTGATAAGCATTCATAGAGAAACCCTCAGAGATGGGAGTTCTACTTCTATGGGTAATACAAATTCTACTCCATAGACAAGAGAAAAGGGGGTTTCCCCAATAGGCATTCTGATGCTTGTTCTATAAGACCAAAGTGAAGGATTGATATGCAGGTGCCAATCCCATCCAGATTTTTTCATAGTACGGTGTAAGATTTTTAGAAATTTTTTATTAGAGTCCTTAGCCTGTCCATTACCTTGTGGATAGTAAATGGAAGATAAATGTTGTTTAATCTTGAATTTCTCACAGAGTTCTTTGATATTGGTGTTTTTAAACTGCCCTCCATTGTTAGTTATAATGGCTGAAGGAATTTCATATCTACAGATAATATGATTCAGAATGAATAAGGCCACCTGTTGTCCAGTAGCTTTGATTAGTGGGACTACCTCCACCCACTTTGTGAAATATTGAGTGGTGGTGACTATGTACTTATGCACGTTAGATGAAAATGGGTGTATCTGTCTGATGAGGTCAAATGCCCACTATTGGAAGGGCCAGCGTGTGATAAAGGGAATCAGTTCCCTTGCTGGAGCATGTATAATATTTCCATGCAACTGTAATTTCTTACATGTCTTTTCATATCTAACTGCTTCTTTTTTGACGTCTGGTCAATAATAACCCACTCTCAGAAAGTTTTAGGCCAGAGTCTGACTATTAGAGTGAGAACCACAAATACCATTGCGGACCTCAGTCAATGCACATTTAGACACCTAAAAAATGTACCATATAATCCTCATCTATAAAGATCGTCAGCTATGAGAACATACCATGAGGCATTACATAATGTGTCAACATTCATTGCGGATAAGTGCATCAAGGATGACCTGATAGCACAGGTAGGCGTAGACATGTTTGTATTAGGATGAATCCTATCCTATGATAGTGCAGACCATATGGGATTCAGGGGAGTTTTAAGTAGGGAAATGAAGTTCTTCCACTAGGAACTCATAGTGGAAGTCTTCCTCTTTTGGTTGTGAGGATGATAGTGTAGCCATTGCATCAGCTGCTCTTTTATGTGTCCTTGGGACCTGCTAAAATGTGATGTGTGTAAATTTTTTTTGGAAGTCATCAACCATTATCTTATAATTTATGAGTTTATCATCCTTATTTTGGTAAACATAGTTGGTTTGGGTGATGATGAGCTGAGAGTCACCATAGATGTGTAACTTAGATATGTTCTATTCGATAGCTAGTTTGATCCCATTAACCAAGGCTTCATATTCAACAATGTTATTTATACAAGGGAATAGTAGCTTGTACATCTTTTGTATAGGATAAATCTGAGGTGTGATGAAAAGGACACTTGGACTTGAGCCCAATTGTGTGAAAGATTTGTCAAAGAACATTTTCCATGACTAGTATGTTATGTGCAGAATACAGCTGTCTGGAAATTTAACATTGATAGGGAGATCATCCTATAATGGAGTGTTAGAAAATTTATCTACAATGGCTTGTCACTTTATTTCTTTGAACTCAACATATTAAATGTCAAATTCACTGAGGAGCATCACCTATTTTTCTAGTCTACTAGTTAAAGTAGCTTTAGTCAAAAGATATATCAATGGTTCGATCTTTGCAACCAGCTTTGTAGAATGAGATAACATGTAATGTCTCAACTTATGAGATGGAAATACAACAGCGAGAAAATATTTCTCTATCACTAAATAATTAATCTCATACGAGACCAAGGTTCTAGTGATGTAGTAGATGTCTTGCTCTTTCTTGTTTTCATCTTCCTGTGCTAGAAGTGACCCTAGTGATGTTGATGTGGCAGAGATATTAATGATCAATGGTTTGCTTGTTTTAGGAGGCATCAATACCAACTAGTTAGCCAGGTATTCATTGATATGATTAAATTTATTTTTACATTCTTCATCCCATTGATACGTGACTCCCTTACGCAGAGTTTTTGTGAATGGTTGTGACTTGTCTACCAATTGTGAGATAAATCTCCTGGTAGACTGAATTCTCTCTTGGAGTGTCCTTGTTTGACTAATGTTCTTAGGTGGTGGAATCTCTAATATCACTTGTACCTTCGCAGTATCTACCTTGATTCCTTTTGTTGAGATAATGTATCCCAATAGTTTTCCAGAGGTTACACTAAATGCACACTTCTTTGGGTTTATTCTGAGTTTGAATTGCTCCATTTTATCAATAATTTTACCCAAGTCCTGTAAGTGCATGGATCTTTCTATAGTTTTAACAAGTGTATCATCCACATGATATTCCAAGTTTTTAAGCATCATGTCGTGGAAGATTGTTGTGATAGTCCATTGATAAGTAGTGTCATGCCCAAAATTTCGCGCCCAAAAATGCAACAACTTTTTTTTTTGAAAAGGTGAAACTAAAGTCAAGAGGGTCTAAGGGGAATCATGACTAAGTGTCAACCTCTCTTAACCCTAGTTATCTTCTAAAGTTAAAGATACACAAAGTGAGGTTATATGAATTTACGTGTCATCCCAATTATTCATTAATAGAGTTTGATGATGTGTAGAGAGCGAGAGAGACCCCCTATACTTAGTCTCCAAGGACGTTCAGAAAATCTGGTATGTTGATAGCCTAAAGATTCTGTGTTTAAAAATAACCCCATAGGGTAAGGCACTTTCATAATATTATTTTTATGATGACCAATATACTAGCCACATATATTGGTAATATAAAAATAACATTATAAGTCCCTAAGTTTCAAATTAAAAAATTAAAAATTAGATTCGCCCCATTATAAAATCCTCCTAATAACATTATTAAGTTTTCGTTAAAAATAAGGTTATGTTAAAATTGTGTTTTGTAGAAAACTTATAAGTTAATGTCCAGTCTAGAAAGATAAGCTTAAAGATAAAAAAAAAAATAACAATTTAATGCTAAACTTTGGTTTAATTTAATATTAATAACAAAATTTAATAATCTGTTTAATGAGAGCGACTATACCATATTAGCGATTATTTATAAATCAATGATTCTAGAAGTTTGACTTAAAAGAAACTTTTAATAGTTATTATCTTAGTATATTAAGGTATCTTATCAATTTAATTATTTTCCTAAATGTGGTCTCACATTTTTTTATAATATAATCATCCTTTCAATGATAAAATAAAATACATATATATTCGATGACTTAATTAAAATTCCTAAAATAAATGGAGTAATGAGATGTAAATTTCTCATCATAAGACACTAAAGACAAAAAAAAATAACTTAAAAAGGAAAAGTTTCCCCCTTTCTTTTATCCCTCTCAATTTGAAATCCTAACCCTAATTCAAAATTAGGGTTAGGGTTAAAATTGAGGTGACAAAAAAATTCACATTTGTTGTTTCTTCCATTCTTTTCTCTCCTCCAACCCTAATTTTTGTTCATCTTTTTTTTTACACAGTAGGTCTCTCATGGAGTGTGAGAGAAATCTCTGTATAATGTATATACATTCTAGTAAATATATATACATACATCGCAGTATGTATATCTATTTACTAGAACATATACATACATTCCATTTTTATTTTTTTGGGCAGGTTGAAATACCCGTGGTGGCGGATTTATCTACTCACAGTGAGTAGTCTATCTTTTAACATGGCGGCATTTTAAAATTACACAGTACTGCAACAACAGTGGAGGAGGCCACCGCACCGCCGGGCAGCTGACCTCCACGGCCGACACAGTCGGCAGTGTTACCGCCGATGTGCCGTCTGTAGGGGCCTCGGCCTTCGCGGCGGGTGGGGGGCTCAGCCTCCGCACACGGTTCCTTTAAGGAATCTGCAACGGTCTGGGGTGGGGCTTCGGCCCGCCGCCCCCCCCCCCCTTTTTTTTAAAATAGTTTTAGTTTATAGTTTCATTTTTTATTTTTCTTTTTTAAATTAAAATAAGAACTTTATAATTAAATATATAATATATATATATATGTGTGTATATGTTTATATTATTATTATTTAAAAAAAAAAAAATAAGAAAATAGATTTACATTAAAAGTAAAAAAAAAATTGTATATATATATATATGTGTGTGTGTGTGTATATTTATATATGGAATTTTGCATTGTTATTATTAACATGTTTATTTATTTTGCTTTGCAAAACTAAATACAGATAACATACATAGATTTATTAAAGGAAGTTGGTTATAAATATATACATTTATTTCAAATTACTTTTCCTGCTACTATTTTAGAAAACATAACAGCAATAGAACTTAACAGAAAATAAATATTTTGGGTATTGATTCAATATGCATTCTTAAGTAAGTACATTTCTTTTAAACTAACTAAGTTGAAATACATGAAAAAGGTTTGAAAGGTAAATATATATTAATGATAGAATTTTATTTAACTTTCAGATTTTCTTTTCTAAAGTGAATGAATCAATCTTTTGTAGGAATGCAGCTTCAAATTTATGCATAAGCATTTCTAATGGAACTTTTGGCTTATAAGAAAGTAGCTTACATAAAAGCATAAATATTTATACAAGAAAGCTATACACAAACTTCTGATTTTTTTATTATAGAAAGTTAAAATAGTAACAAGCTAAGGATTTTCAAATATAATTTTAAAAAGCCATCTAAGATCTCTTTTTTTAATTTTACATTCTTAATATTGTAGCTCTCATACATATTGACTCCTAATAAGAAAGTGCAATGAAATTTTAAGCCTTAAAGGCTTATTACAATATCTATCTTTCTCTAAATACATTGCTAACAAGTGCCTCATGGCCTTTACAAAATCCTGTTGATGATGTACATAATATCAATGTAATAAATTTTCCTCCAAGATCATTCCATCTTCTATGTAACTTCAATCTTCTCAAATCTGCAAACAAGGGAAAAACTAGAAACCATGGGCTACTCTCCACCCAACCTAGGCCTCTTATGAGGCCACCCCCAAGCTTGGGGAACCAAAAAAAAGTGGGTGACATTCAAACAACAAACAACAACAAAAGAACATGAAGATCTTTACATTCAACTCCTATTCCCATAGGTTTTTACAAATGATCACTCAAGGATCCTACTTGGGGTGAAGTGGACCAAGTACCCAAGGGAGAAGGCCAACCCAAAACTTAAAAATCTCAGCCTTCACATGGATGTCCAAACGCTTACTTTCACATTTGTAACTAAAACAACTCCATACCCTTATAACCCCCAAATGAAGCAACAATAAGGGAGGCTTCATGGAGCCCATACTCTATGCTTTTTCCCTCTCCTCCTTCAGGAGAGACTCTACACCAAAAGCTGTCATAACTCCTCCACCCCCAAGACTACTCCTCCCTCCCAAGGGTGAGTGAGTCTTGATACTCCCATTAACAAAACATACAAAATAAAAATAAATGAAAAGCATTGTAACATCATCAAACAATACAATAACAAACAAGATTCATGGCTTCCAACAAGCCCATAAACACAAACAACACTCATTTAGCAAGAGCAAATAAGATAACAAGAGAGAGAGAGAGTTACACAAAATCCACCAACCTAGAATCCAAGCTTAAGGAAGATAGTTGTAGAAGAGCTCCCTTTTTACCCAAATCCCTCCTTCCAAGGTTACCAATTCTAGCTATGTCTCTAAGTTAAAGAGTGGGTGTTCAAACTCTCCAACATGGAGAGTTCCCACTAAAAAGCCACTAGAAGCTCATGGGGAGAAGAAAAGTTCTCTAATTGGCCCCTCTTCCCTAAACTCTTACACCTTACCAAAAATGGATCTAAAGAGGGAAGCTTCTAAAAGGTGAATTATGTCTTAACACAAATATGGAATGGTAGTCTATCCAAGTCAAGCCTCACAAGAATTGATTTTCGTCCAACTTTGGAAACCAATTTTTTGGAAGGGTCACATGGTCAACTAGAGGCTATCCTAGGGTTAAAATGGCCCTTAACTATTGGTATAACAAGTGGGCTACCTGAAAATGACCCCAACACACCCTTGGACACTTCACAACCCCTCTAAAAGTCCATTCTAAGAGTAATTTCGAAATTCCAATGAGATGACCATACTCCTATCTCCCAACCCAAGGTATGCATATGAGGATTCACTAATGTACTAATATAGGTAGGTGGAAAACCATTCCCAAGTTGACATGTCATGGCCTTAAGTACAAAACACAAGTGTCAAATGACACACACAATATTTACACATCACTAGACCATGTCATATCCACTTAGGCAAAACTCACAAAGAATAAGAAATACATTATAGGATTACATTTACACAATCAACCAAATACATTTACAAATAAAATTATGAAACAACGAGGTCTTGTCTTTCATTAGACGCAACCTTGGCTCAAACTGAGTTCACATATCCCTTTGTTTGGTTCCCCAGATAAAATTCCATGGTTTCTTACCTGCACACTTATTTCAAATATCAGTAGTCCGAGGAGATAAATATACATCATAAAGAAATAAGCAATATTTGAAATTTAAGGAAGTCATCAACATATTAAGTTTATTGCTAAAGATCACAAGAATACATCAATCTCATTTTAAGCATTTATCATAAGGTAAAATTCACATTGCAAGAATTCAAAGTTAAATATCTATTTCTAATAAATCCCAATTTCATCAATAATCATAACATAATCATAATGTATCAATTGTCTCAGAATAAATGTCCATAATAGAAAACATAATATAGTCCACAAGGTGCATCATAAAAATAAAATCCATAATGTCCATAGTGCATCAAAAGTAAAGTGTCATATGCTAAATCTATCATAAGCAGAAAAACTGGAAAACCATGATGGGGTTCGCGGTGAGGCCTCACATCCTCCCCCTAGGCTTGAACTTCCTCCTAGAGTTCATCAAAAAGATGGGGATAATAAGCTCTCATCTATGCTGTGTCCTCCCAAGAAGTTGTAACCTCATCATAGCAACCCCACTGGACCCTAACCTGGTCCAGCTCTCGGCCTCGTAGGCCCAGCGTCCGGCATTCCAAAATGTGAATAGGCTCCAATGCTAGCTGTCAGTCTGACTCCACCTATAAGGAATCCCAATCTATAATGTGAGACTCATCATAAATATATTTTCTCAAAAAAGAAACATGAAACACATCATGGATGCGTGACAGGCTAGGTGGCAGGGCTAGATGGTAAGCAACTGGTCCTATCCTCTCCAATATCTCAAATGGTCCCACAAATCAAGGTGCAAGCTTAGAGCCCTTTCCAAAATGGATTGGACTCTTGTGAGGCTGCACTCTCAAGAAGACCTTATCTCCGACCATGTAAACCTGATCTATCCTCTTTGCATCGGCATACTTGTTCTGTCGATCTTGCACCTCTAGGAGACGCTGCCTAATTAAGGCTACCTGCTGCTCCATATCTAGAACTAGCTATGGTCCAATGGTAACTCTATCCTCAATCCTATCCCAACTCAAAGGTGCCTTGCAAGGTCTACCATAAAGTGCCTGATATGGTGACATACCCAAAGATGAATGATGCCCATTATGATAGGAAAAATCTACTAAATGCACATACTCTTCCCACTTGACCTGATGATCCATAACATAGATACAAAGCATATCCTTGAGAACCTGATTCACTCTCTCAGTCTGATGTGAAGAGAGAATCCCTGTCAGAAATGATCTTTTGAGGAATGCCATGCAATCTAACTATATCTCTCAAGAAGACCTGTGCCACTACTGGGGCTATAAATGTGGTATGAACGGGTGAAAAGTGGGCCACTTTGGTCAACTTGTCAACAGTCCCCAAGATAGCATCATGGCATTGAGATGCAATAGGGAGACCAAAAATAAAATCTATGGATATAACATCCCACTTCCACATAGGTACCTCGTGAGGCTAAAGGAGCCCTCCAAGATGATCATGCTTGGCCTTAACCTTCTGGAATTCAAGACACTAGGCTACTAACTCTGCAATGTGCTGTCTCATACCCGGCCAATGATAGAGCTGTCTCAAATCAACATGCATCTTCTTAACTCCAGGATGTGCCACATAAGGGGCTCTATGAGCCTCTAGCATGATGATATTATGCTAATACCCAGAAGTAGGTACATAAATGCATCCTCTATGACGTAGTAGTCCATCGGACTCCAAGGAATATTTTGAAAATCTCCCCACAAGGGGTCTCTGAGATCGGATCAACTAACAAATCTCTATATATAATTCATCCTCCTGCAAATGGTATAGTATGTGATCTCTCAAGTCTGTACCAGTGATCATGGAAGATAACTCATGTCGCCTCCTACTCAAGGCATCAGCGACAAATTCTCCTTTCCTTTGATATAATGGACATCAAAGTCATACTCACATAAGAACTCCATCCACCTTCTCTGCCTATTAAGGTTTGGCTGAGTGAATATATACTGCAAACTTTGATGGTCTGAATGAAGCTCAAATCGATGTCCCAAGAGAAAGTGTCACCATCACACTAAAGCATGCACTACTACCGCAAGTTCAAGGTCATGGGTAGGGTAATTGAGCTTGTGGGTCTTAAGTTTCCTAGACTCATATGCTATAACTCGCCCATCCTGCATAAGTATTGCCCCCAAACCATCCAAGGAAGCATCTATGTAGACTACAAAGTCTACTGTAGGCTCTGGTATTGCTAAAATAGGTGCACTGGTAAGTGATTTCTTGAGTTCCTAAAAGGCCCTCTTGCACTTCTATGTCCAATCAAACTTCTTTCCCTTTCGCTGAAGGGAGGTGATAGGATGAGCCACTCTAGAGAAACCCTGAACAAACCGCCTGTAATATCCTGCAAGACCCATGAAACTTCTGACCTTGGTCACAGAAGTAGGTGTTGGCCAATTCATAATGGCATCAATCTTAGATGGGTCCACTGAGATCCCATCACCTGAAATAACATGGCCTAAATATCAAACCTCTATTTTAAAGAAGGCACATTTTGACAAAATACCATACAACTGGTTGTCCCTTAAGCACTATAATACCTGTCTCAAATGCTCCTTGTGTTCCTTCTCATTACAAGAATATATAAGTATGTCATCAAGGAACACAACTACAAATCTATCAAGGAAAGTGCAGAATACCCCATTCATGAGGCTCATGAACATAGCAGAGGCATTCGTAAGACCAAAAGGCACAACAGTGAACTCATAATGTCCATATCTAGTCCAAAAAGTTGTCTTATGGATATCACTTTCCATGATTGTCAACTGATGGTACCCTGATTTAAGATCTATCTTGGAGAACACACAGGCACCCTGCAACTGATCAAACAAGTCATCAATCCTAGGCAGTGGATATTGATTCTTAATGGTTAACTTGTTTAACTGCCTGTAATTCATACACAATCTGAGTGATCCATCCTTCTTTTTGACAAAGATTACTGGTGCACCCCAAGGAGAGACACTAGGTCGTATGTGCCCCTTCTCAAGGAGCTCCTCAAGATAAATCTTGAACTCATTAAGCTGATTAGGAGACATTCTGTAAGGTGCCCTAGATACTGGTGCAACACCTAGCACAAGGTCTATATGGAAATCAACTGCTCTAAGGGGAGGCATACCGAGTAATTCTGAAGGAAACACATTTGCAAATTCCTATAACATGGGATGATCATCAAGAGAAGTTTCCTTTTCTGCTTCCTCATCCCTATCATTGACTGTGATGGAAAATAACTGGCACCCTTTTTGCATGCACCACTTAAGCTGCATAGAAAAAATCATACGAATGGATACTGCCCTCTGAACCCCTGGAATTACTATAGCATTACCATTGTCATCTAAACATTCTACCTTCTTTTTCTGACAATCTAGCTTGGCCTTGTGTGTATAAAGCCAATCTATACCAAGTACTATCCCATAGGATCCAAGAGGAGTGATACGTAGATCTGTAATGGTAGTCATGGTACCAATCTACATTTGGCAATCCTTAACTAAGGAAGTGATGGGTACTCTAGAACTTGAGACTAACTCTACCTCCCAACTAACTTCTTGCCTAGCTGCCACTAGCCCGCAACGCTCCACAACCAATGGAGAAAAATAATAATCTATATCACCTGAATCAAATAGAATAGTAACTCTATTACCTCCAATCATAACTATAGTCTCAATCACAGTAGCCTGATGTTCTACCTGGAGGTTTTCAACCACTGTGAAAACTCTATGGGATATACCCATATCACCAACAGTGGGCTATGATGCTGCAGTGCACTGACCACCCCCTTGAGGGAAATCTCTAGCCAAGTGCCCCATGGAACCACAAGAGTAACATGGTCCTTGAGTCTGAAACTGGGTACCCTGGGGTCTAGAATACTGTGAGCCCCCTGTCTTGCTAGAACCACTATAACCACCCCTAGAGGACTGCTGAGTCCTAGATGGGGGTGCCAATGATGCCTGTGACCTCTGATCCTTAATAGGAGCCTGTGACTGCCAATGTTTGGGCTTGGAGCCTTGTTGTCCTTGAGGGGTCTTCTATTTCTATCCCTAATATGACTGCTGCTGAGATGGAGGGGACTTGTAAGACCCTGAGGAATGCCTGTTATTGTTCTGATTGTTGTTATTCCCTTTCCAATATGTTTTCTGATACCCTGAATTCTGTGGTGTGGTGTTTCAGTTTTGTGACCGATCTTGTGCATCCTATCCCCTACCATGAATCTCCTCAGCAATCAAGGCCTTTTTCACTACCTCTCGAAGGTTCCCTGGTGCTGCCATGTGCACTGAACTTGATATAGAAGGATTCAACCCTCTAACAAAGTGGTTGACCTTGATCTTCTCATCTCTCATATAGTCAACATAAGGTAGAAGTTCCAAGAACTTACACTCATACTATGTGACTATGAGCCCTCTCTACTGAAGGTCATGAAACTCATCAATCTGTCACTGCCTATAGTGCTTAGATAGGTATCGATCCCTGAATCTCTCTAAAAAAGTGTCCCAAGTGAGGGTATCCATAGCCAGATTACCCTTTAACTCTTCTATCCTCCACCAAATAGCTATTGATCCTCTCAACAAGTGGATAGAAAAGCATGCCCTCGTATTGCTCCCATAAGGGTGCAATCCAAAACATTTCTCGAGGCTCAAAAGGAAGGCCTCAACCTCACTCCCACCCATGGCTCCTAAAAAATGTGGTGGGTTAAGGCGTATAAGTTCCCTAATGTGGTCCCCTATGTCATGGGGTACCCTCTCAAATGCTGGAGAAACTGCCTCTAGAGGTGGCATATGTACTGACTCACCCTTGTGGTCTTCCTGGTCCTCCACAACTCTAGGTGGGGGACTTCTACTACGCTCACGCGCTGCACCCCTGAGTCCTGCGTGCTGATCATCCTGAGGTATCCTATCCAATATGATCCTGACCAAAATCTGAAGGGCATCCAATATTTCCTGGTTGGGGTTGGGGGGTTGTTTGGGAGGAGGCCTCTGCTCCTCACCATTACCCCCTACATCCTGCTCCAACTGAACTTGTGCCAAAGGGGCACATCTATGGCCTCGTCTACGGGCGTGAGCTTGCCGCGTTACTAGAGGCATCCTACACACATAGGAAGGTGGTATAAGTTGAAAGTTGTTGCGTAAATCTTTACTAAGTTTGATCTTGTTCTAAAAATTGTTATTACAGGTGTTTAGAAGTTTGATGAAACATAGTGGGTTTAAGGTTCCCGTATTGAAACATGGCTTTGATACCGAGTGTCATGCCCAAAATTTCGCACCCAAAAACGCAACTTTTTTTTTTTTTGAAAAGGTGAAATTAAAGTCAAGAGTGTCTAAGGGGAATCATGACTAAGTGTCAACCTCCCTTAACCCTAGTCGTCTTCTAAAGTTTAAGATATACAAAGTGAGGTTATATGCATTTATGTGTCATCCCAATTATTCATTAATAGAGTTTGATGATGTGTAGAGAGTGAGATAGACCCCCTATACTCAGTCTTCAGGGACGTTTGAAAAATTTGGTATGTTGATAGCCTAAAGATTCTGTGTTTAAAAATAACCCCCTAGGGTAAGGCACTTTCATAATATTATTTTTATGATGACCAGTATACTGGCCACATATATTGGTCATATAAAAATAACATTATAAGTCCCTAAGTTTCAAATTAAAAAATTAAAAATTAGATTCACCCCATTATAAAATCCCCCTAATAACATTATTAAGTTTTCGTTAAAAATAATGGTTATGTTAAAATTGGGTTTCGTAGAAAACTTATAAGTTAATGTCCAGTCTAGAAAGATTAGCTTAAAGATCCAAAAAAATAACAATTTAATGCTGAACTTTGGTTTAATTTAATATTAATAACAACATTTAATAATCTATTTAATGAGAGTGACTATACCATATTAGCGATTATTTATAAATCAATGCTTCTAGAAGTTCGACTTAAAAGAAACTTTTAATAGTTATTATCTTAGTATATTAAGGTATCTTATCAATTTAATTATTTTCCTAAATGTGGTCTCACATTTTTTTACAATATAATCATCCTTTCAATGATAAAAGAAAATACATATATATTCGACGACTTAATTAAAATTCCTAAAATAAATGGAGTAATGAGATATAAATTTCTCATCATAAGACACTAAAGACAAAAAAAAAAAAATTAAAAAGGAAAAGTTTCCCCCTTTCTTTTATCCCTCTCAATTTGAAATCCTAACCCTAATTTAAAATTAGGATTAGGGTTCAAATTGAGGTGACAAAAAAAATCACATTTGTTGTTTCTTCCATTCTTTTCTCTCCTCCGCCAAGCCTAATTTTTGTTCATCTTTTTTTTACACAGCAGGTCTCTCATGGAGTGTGAGAGAAATCTCTGTATAATGTATATCCATTCTAGTAAATATATATACATACATCGCAATATGTATATCAATTTACTAGAACATATATATATATTCCATTTTTATTTTTTTGGCCAGGTTGAAATACCCATGGTGGCGGATTTATCTACTCACAGTGAGTAGTCTGTCTTTTAACATGGTGGCATTTTAAAATTACACAGCACTGCAACAACAGTGGAGGAGGCCACCGCACCGCCGGGCGGTCGGCCCTCCACAGCCGACACAGTCGGCGGTGTTACTGCCACTGTGCCGTCCGTGCGGGCCTCGGCCTCCGCGGCGGGTGGGGGGCTCAGCCTCCCCACGCGGTTCCTTTAAGGAATCTGCAGTGGTCTGGGGTGGGGCTTCGGCCTACCCCCCTCCTTTTTATTATTTTATTTTTTTAAAATAGTTTTAGTTTATAGTTTCATTTTTTCTTTTTTCTTTTAGTTAAAATAAGAACTTTATAATTATATATATATATA
>MU225764.1:799724-836638 GCA_018584345.1 Thuja plicata
TAACTGTAAATTAGGAGAGTAGAGGTGGCATGGTGTCTATCTATTTTGCAGGTATACAGGAAAACCATAACAGACCAAAAAGGCAGAAATAAAGAAAAGGAGGCTCGAGAACTTATCAAAGCTAAGGAAAATACTCGAAGAGTGAGGATGAGAGAAAAAAAAACATGATTTTTCAAATGCACAGTTAAAGTTAAAGGAAGACTCATTAGCTCTAAAGATAAGAGCAAGGTACATGTAATCTCAATATAAATAAATGTACGACACAAGATGGGAATGCTCATTAGTTCTTCTTAAAAGAGCATTGTATTTAAAAGATTAATGAATATCTATGTTCACTATCATGGAGGTATGCCTCCTTTAATCTGTATTAAAGAGGGAATGCCCTCTTCGACTCCATCAAGTGGAGCTTTGTAATCCTACGCTTGTAGGAACTCTAAACTTGATATATTATTTATGGACTAAAGTCCCGGGCCAGACTGGAGGTTTTCTTCCCCGTTCTTTCCTACCAGTGCCCGCATGAATGGAGGAAAATGTAAAAAGATAAATTTTAAATAAATAAAATCAAGGCTTCGGCCGTTTACTGATTAAAAAAAAAAAAAAACTAACATCTGCGTTGCATTCAGAATGCCCCAAAAACCCATTTACATATAAGGCACGTCCCATTTCGACACAGTTGAAATTTGGGCCCTATTTTTACATGCACAACCCTTGACACATTTTACAAGGAAAAATTCCACCTCAATTTTGATGCTACCTTGATTTCTGTGCTACCTTAATTTCTGTGCCATCTCGATTTCCATGCACCTCGATTCATGTGACTCAATTTCTGTACACCTTGATTTCCATGTTGCCTTGATTTTTGTGCCATCCAGTTGCATGGAGGAGAGAGAAAATGACAACCCTATCTTTTTTTAATATTTTTTTAAAAAACAAAAAAAGTATAAAGTTTTTTAAATTTTTTTTCCTTTAATAAAAAAAAACATGTTTTTTTTAATATTTTTTAAAATGAAAAAATATAAATGTTTTTTGTGTTTTTTTCTTAAAAAAGTATACTATTTTTTTATGTTTTTTTTCTCAAAAAAATACATGCTATTTTTTTAATTTCTTTTTTTGTAAAAAACAATTGCTATTTTTTATTGTTTTTTTTCATTAAAAAAATTATTTTTTTTCTTCCAAATTTGGCGGGAATTTTGGAGGTAGTCCAGATTTGGAGGGTTTCACCAGTTTGTCAGGCTTCACCATTTTTGGCTGAGGTTTCTTGAGGTTCATTTCTATTTTGACCTCCTACTGGTTTTTTTCTCATAACTTGAGCAAACAGAGACATTTTTGCCAAACAAGATATCAACGGAAAGCTGGTTCTGAGGCCAATCTAATTTTTCTAGTTTGGTTATCTAATTTTTCCGTCTTGCAGTGTTTTTTTCTTGTCAAATTAAATGTTCCATTTTTCACTCTGGTCACTATATCTTGCTCCATCGGACTCCATTTTTTGACTTTCGCATGGCGTCAAAAAGATGGTTATGTTCTCCATTCTTCTTCTATGGATCTCACACCCAAAATTTTCTCTATGTATCTTTTACTCAATTTTTTTCTTTATGTCATTCTGGTGGATATCTTGGATGTTTCAGGTCCTAGGATTGTTTCCTTTTCTAGATATTATATACATCCTTTTATGTAGCATTTCTTGCAAACACACTGAGATAAGTGTCATCTGATACATTCTTGGGTTCCTGCACATTTTTGTGCTTGATTGTACTTACACTATACTATAAAGTGCCATGGGGGGGGGTTTGATGTTTTCCTTATTTTACATCTACCTTTTTCAAGTGAGTGTTCCTTCCATGACACCATCCTTTATATGTCTTTGTAAACTCTTCTTCATGCAATATTTATTGGCAGCCTGTTTCAGTGTACCATTCATGCCTCTCCCTACTTAGCATTATGGGAGTATCTTCTATTGGTTCTAATGCTTCCTTGGTTTGATTGATCAGCTCTTCAGGCTTTGTTCATCTACCTGATCATGTTCTATTACAGTGGAGGTTCCAACAATTATTTTTCAACAGTGTTTTCAACTTCATGCTTCAGAGGTGTTCGACATGTTCTTTCTATGTTCCTATTTTCTGGGATATTCTCTAGTTTGGAGGCTTCTTCAGTCCTTCATTAGTCTTTATCTCTTTTTGGAGTAGGGTTTTTCCCATGTGGTTTTATCTATTTCTCCTCTTTATAGAAAGTTTTGTACTTGGGTACCTAAATAGGCATTGTTGTCGGGACCCATTTTCCTACTTTCAGTAGTTGTTCTAGGTTTTTAGCTTCTACCTAAGTTTGTCTTAAGGGGGGGTGTCAGAGTAATAAAGTGATTCCACTTATTAATTAAATCATATTGATTTAATTAATAAGTCACTTATTATCTCTATTTCACTTAAGTTAAACTTTCCCTCTCTGAATGAATATGTTGTCTTTCAGAACTTTTTTGTCTCTGAGATTTGCTTTTGTAATAGGTTATTTTGCATGCAAATAATCTTGGCTTATGAATTCTTTAAATTCTAACATCTAGGAACCTATCCTTTTACATTTTCTTTGTTATCCATGCCTAGTCTAGCCAATTAGGCTTGTGAACCTAGTGAGTTTTTTGGGGTGAAAGATTAGAATAAAATCAAGTCCTTTTGGAATCTATCAGAGGTTGATAAAGGTTATCCAAATTTGTGAAGCATTTATAAATTTGTTTAGGAGTTTTGGTAGTTAATCCCTAGAAACTAGTGAGTTAGGGCTAGTAGGAATTCTGGTCTGAATTGAGAAAGTTGTGTTGTGAGTGTTGGATGACCCAATAGAGATTTGAATCTTAGTGTTTTCGGTCCCTATAGATTGTTTCTACAATTGGTTTGAAGATCCAAATAGAGTGGGGGAGTTTTCACTATTTTGGGCTCATTTAGGGAACTGGTTCTTAAAGCAAGTTTTGGTCCAAGTACAAAGGAGTTCCTATGTGAAAAGGAGGATCATTGGAAGTTTTTCATCCACTTGGAGAAGAATTAGGTTCCCTAAGAAGAGTTATTGGATAAAAGAAGAACCTTAGAATAAGGTTAAGGTGTCTAAAGTAGAAGTTAGACCCTAGGGTGTGGTAGTCGATGTGCACTCTGCATCAAGTGGTATTAGAGCCACTAAGAAATTGATTGGAAGGCATGAGTAAGACAAGATGTCTGACCTTGAAGGTAATGAGGGGGATGGATTTCCTACAAATGTGACCAACAAAGAGTTGGCCAAGATGCTCAAGGAACATAGAGAAAGAAGTAATAAGATGGAAGATGATCTAGCAAGATTGAACGATAAACAAGGAGGAAAGAGGAATGTTGATGAGGAATAAGAAGAAGAAGATGAGGTAGAAGAATTACCAACACCAAGAAGACCAGTGGTACCTGAAGAACATAGATTGTTCATAGATTCCCTTGAAATGGTAGGGAGAAAAGACTCCAAGACAGATCTACCCATGTTCGCTAGGAAGATGGATGTAGATGAATGCATGGAATGATTGGAAGCCTTGGATAATCACTTTGAATGTGAAGATACTCCAAAACACCAAAGGGTGAAAATAGAAAAATCAAAGATGAAATAAATTGCATTAATTTGGTAAAACTTCTTGCAGAATGAAAGGGTTGAAAATGAGAAGAACCCTATTAAATATTGGAAAAGGATGAGAGTAGAGATCAAGAGGCAGTTTGTTCTTGAAGATTATGATATAGTGATGCATATTAAGTTTCATGGACTAAGGAAAAATGATCTTGATGTGAATTCCTACACAGAGGAGTTTCACAAACTCACTCTTAGATCCAAGATCTCTGAGACAGAGAAGTAGAAATTGGCTAGATACATGAGTGGACTGAAATTCTCCATCCATGATGAAATCACCATGTTTAACCTTGATTCAATGCATAGACATTTTCAATTGGAACTCAAGGCTGAGGAGAAATAGAAAAGGAGAGGTGATCAACAAAGAGAAGGAAGAGGTGGAAACTTCAATAGAGGAAGAGGAAGGAGTAATGGTGGTGGTCCCTCAAACAGATTCCAAGGAGAATCCAATATCCAGGGAGGACAAGAAGGAGAATCCAGTCAAAGAGGTGGATTTAGGGGAAGAAGAGGAAATGGTAGAGGACAATTTGGGGGTAGGAACCCTAGAGTGTGTTCTCAAGGAGATGTTTCAACTACAACCAAGTAGGGAATCAAGCCTCAAGGTGTCCAGAGAAGCAAGGAAACAATAACCAGGGTAGAGAAAGGAGGGTACATATGACCCAAGAAGATGACACAAAAAGTATACAAGGGAAAAAAAGGAAATGAAAATCCTAAACAAGGTGAGTGTTTGATGTTCAAAAGGACCTTATTGAAGGCCCCTGTAAGCAAGGAGCCACCATAGAGGAAGAACCTATTCAGGACCTCTTGCAAGGTGAAAGGTAAAGTTTGCAAAGTAATTGTAGATTCAGGCTCCATTGATTATCTTGCAACTATTGAGATGGTTAATAAACTTGGATTAAAGAAAATACCCCATCCTAACCCCTATAAAGTTTCATGGTTCAATAAAGAACAACAAGCTATGGTTAATGAGAAAGTGTATGTGTATTTTTAGATAGGAGACTATCAAGATAACATTTTGTGTGATATTATAGAGATGGATATCTGTCATCTATTTCTAGGGAGACCTTGACAAGAATAATGTATATAAGATCACCAAGGGAGGAGTAGAGTATACCATGAGACTTTTACCTGATGATGAAAAGGAGACACATCTAGTAACTAGTGTACTTGTTGTTGGAGACAAAGAGTTTATGAAGACTCTCAAGGAGAAGAGCACTCCATGATTTTCCATAGTAGTGAAGCCTAGAGAGGAAGTGAAAGAAAGGAAAGTGAAGGACAAAGAACCATTGATAAGTATAGGGCCCAAGGAAGTGAAAGAATTGTTAAGTAAGTATAAGAATGTAATTGCAGACAGCAAGATAGAGACTCTACCACCATTCAAGGATGTGAGTCATTGCATTGACTTCATATCAGGGTATACACTACCAAATAAAGTAGCATACAAACTGACTCCAGATTAGATTGAAGAGATGGAAAGACAAGTTGAGGAGTTGTTGGAAAAAGGGTTCATAAGAAGAAGTATTAGCCCTTGTGCAGGACCATCACTTTTGGATCCAAAGGAGGGTAAATGGAGATTATGTACTAACTCCAGGGCCATAAATAAGATCACAATAAGATACAGGTTTCCCATGCCCAGAATGGAAGATTTGATGGATTTCCTAGGAGGGTCAAGGTATTACTCCAAGATGGACTTGAAGAGTGGATACCACTTGATAAGGGTCAGGGAAGTAGACAAATGGAAAACTACATTCAAGACCAATGATTGGATATTTGAGTGGATGGTGATGCCCTTTGGCCTCTTAGATACTCCAAGAACTTCATGAGGCTCATGAATGAAGTGCTCAAGTATTTCATAAATCATTTTGTTTTTGTTTACTTAGGTGACATTCTCATTTTTAGTAGAAGTAGAGATGAACATCTAATATGTGTTGAGCAGGTCTTGAAGAGGCTACAAGAGGAGAAGTTGAGGATCAACTTGGAAAATGTGTTTTCTTGTAGGAGGAATTGACATTCCTAGGATTTGTGATGTTAAGTGGAAACCTAAAGATGGACCCATCTAAAGTGGATGCAATACTGAATTGGCCACCCCCAAGGAATGCAAGTGAGGTAAAAAGATTCCATGGTTTAGAAAGTTTTTATAAGAAGTTTATTAGGGGCTTTAGCAATGTGTTTTCTCCTATAATAGACACAATAAAAGGGGGTAGGAAGTGTCAATTTTCATGGACCCAAGAAGTTGGTAGGTCATTTGAGTTCTTGAAAATAAAGGTTTCAGAACAACCTATATTGGTTTTACTAGACTTTAACAAGGTGTTTACCATTAAGTGTGATGCCAGTAATAGAGCCATAGGTGGGGTCTTAAGCCAAAAAGGTAAGACAGTAGCCTTCTTTAGTGAAAATCTTAATGAAGAAAAATAAAAATACTCTACATATGACTTACAAATGTATGCAATAGTCCAGTACTTAAGAAAATGGAGGCACTATTTGTTGCCAAAGGAGTTTGTTGTCTACACTGACAATCATGCATTAAGTTTCTTATATAGACAGGAGAAACTAAGCCATAAGTATATGAAATGGGTGGAATACCTTCAAGAATACACCTTCACAATAAAACACAAGAAGGGGGTAGAAAACAAGGTTGTTGATTCCCTCATTAGAAGGAAATTAACCATTCAGGAAGTAAGGTTAGAAAACATGGGAGTCAACTCCATGGAGGATATGTATGAACAAGATGAGGACTTCAAGGAAGCCCATTAGGCATGCAAAGATATGACTAACAAATATCACAGTAAGTTTATAGATTTTATATTGATGGAAGGATTGCTTTTCAAATCCAGTCAACTTTGTATCCCTAGGGGATCAATCCAAGATAATATTGTGAAAGAGAAGCATTGTGGGGTATGGCAGGCCACTTTGGGCTTGACAAGACATTAGACTTGGTAAAGAAATTATACTATTGGCCCAAGATGCCAACTGATGTCAGAAAGTATGTAGAAAGTTGAATGATATGTCAGAAAGCCAAAGGTAAGAGTTAATATGTAGGACCCTATACACCTTTATGAATCCCAAATAGACCATGGGATTCAGTAAGCATGGATATCATACTTGGGCTTCCAAGGACCAGACAAGGGTATGATATTGTATGTGTAGTGGTTGACATATTTTCCAAGATGGCCCATTTCCTACAATGAAAAAAATTCATGATGCTTCTCGTGTGGTAGGTATATTATTTAAAGAAATAGTAAGGTTACATTGATTACCCATATCCATAGTTTCTGACATGGATTCAAAATTCCTTGGACACATTTGGAGAGCTCTTTGGAAGAGACTAGGAACTAGTTTGTCCTACTCATCAACATACCATCCCCAATAAGATGGCCAAACATAGGTTGTCAATAGGTCACTTGGGAACCTATTAAGATGCTTGAAAAAGAATCATGGAGTAGCATGAGATTCACTACTCGCCCAAGAATAATTTTCTTACAATGACTGAGTAAATAGGAGAAAAGGCCATAGTCCATTCCAAATTGTATATGGAACACATACAAGGGGTGTAATGGAGTTGAGAGAAATGAATTCCTTAGAAAGGAACATTGAACAAGCAGATGACATTGCAGAAGTCATGAGAGATATCCACCAAGAGGTAAGAAGTAAATTGGAAAAGACTTTAGAGAAGTACAAAGAGGAAAAAAATAGTAAAAGGAGAGATTTATAGTTTATAGTGGGATATTTGGTAATGATTCATCTCAAGAAGGAGAGACTTCATAAAGGAAAGTACACTAAACTTATGATGAGAAAGATAGGACCCTTCAAAATGTTGCAGAAGTGTGGCACAAATGCCTAAAAAATTGTTTTTCCACCAGACATTGGTTTTTCTAATACTTTTAATGTATCTCATATCTATACATATAAGGGCCCTAATGTGTTTGACGTAGGTGAAGATGAAGCACCCAAGGAAGAACTACTCAATACACTTCCTAGAACACCACAATCAGAGATAGAGTGTATCCTTGATAAGAGGGTGAGCAAGTAGACTAGGAGGAAAACATACATTGAGTATCTCATTAAATGGAGATGAATACCATTTGAGGATTCCATTTGGCTAACAGAGACAACTATTGAGCAGTTGGGCTTTAAAGTCTCAGAGTTATCAACTCAAGGGACTTGAATTTTATTGGCTAAGAGAGTATGGTGTAGGGCACCTAGGAAACCTCCATGGACCTAAGGAAGGTAAACTTAGGATAGCAGTGAATGTGGATCCATCTGGATCAATAAATGTAATAAGGAGATCATTTGTAAAGTCAATTGGAACTAAGGTATTGTTATAAGCCTAGATGCCAACTTGTACCAAGGGTCTCAGTTAGGGTGAATAAGTGATTTATAAGGGAATTAGTTGATTTTGGTCTCAAAATGGATTATATTTAATCCATTTTGTCATTATATTGGTCAAATAGATGCATTTGAGCAAAAATGCAAATGTTGTCATGTAAAATGGAAAAGTTGTCATGCAACATTGAAAAGTTGCTCGACAACTTTTTCAAATGTTGCTCAAAAGTGCAAAATTCTAGTTAACCATTTGAAAGTTGGTTATATCCATTGGGATGAGTCTATTTAGACACAAGGAGGTCGTACATACAAAGGGGATGTCAGGTTGTACGAAGATTTGAAGAAAACTAATTGCAAACCTTGAATTTATGTAAATTTCTCTGTTATTGTGCATGGTACGGACCCATACAGTCATAGAATGATCTAAAATTGTAATTTTTGGATAGAGGAATTTAAATTCTATTAAATTATTTTGGTTTGAATTGTTTTGGTCTCCATTTGTGCAAGTTATTTGATTTTTTGTGCAAACTGGTATGAATAGCCTTGAATTTTAGGGGTTTTGTGAAATGGCCCTCTAACTTGCAATCCCACCGTGGGATCCACATGATCCTCTAGGAAATTAAATTTAGGGGAGTTATCTTAAGAATTCTAGATAATCAGTGTGAGGGGAGTTGGTTTTCCATTTTCCCAAGCCAACCCTAGGCTAAACATCTCTATGTGTTTAGCCAGGAAATGAGAGAAGTGGAGATAATCAATCAATTGGATTGAATTGAATTGGTGAATGGGAGATTTTGATCATTTTTGGATAGTATAATATTTATAAGAGTTTAGGAAGTTTCTTGGAACCCATCCTTTCACATTTTATTTATTTATCCATGCCTAGTCTGGTTAATTAGGCATGTGAACCTAGTGAGTGTTTTGGGGTGCAGGATTAGAATAAAATCAAGTCCTTTTGGAATCTATTAGAGGTTGATAAAGGGTATCCAAATCTGTGAATCATTCATCAATTTGTTCAGGATTTTTGGGAGTTAATACCTAAAACCAGTGAGTTAGGGCTAGTAGGATTTCTAGTCTAAATTGAGAAAGTTGTGTTGTGGGTGTTGGAGGAACCAATAGGGAGTTTAATCTTAGTGTTTTGGGTCCCTATAGATTTTTTCCAAAATTGGTTTGAAGATCCAAATAGAGTGGGGGAGTTTCACTATTTTGGGCTCATTTAGGGAATTGGTCCCTAAATCAAGTTTTGGTCCAAGTATAAAGTAATTCCTAGGTGTTAAGGAGGATCATTGGAAGTTTTTCATCAAATTGGAGAAGACTTAGGATCTATAAGAAGAGGTATAAGAAAAAAGAACCTTAGAATAAGGTTAAGGTGCCTAAAGGAGAAGTTAGACCCCAATGTGTGGTAGTGGTTGTGCATTCTGCATCATTTGGCACCCACTGTTTGGATGTTGTTGGTTGGTTTTGAGATGAGGAGGAGTTGGAAGATCCCCCTTTTCCCAAGGTAACCTTCTCTTGCGCTTGGGTCACAATATTGGTTCTTCTAGACTCTTTCTTACCATTTTTATAATGATGATGTCACACTACTCAAGAGAGACTTGTTCAACCATGTGGATAACCTTATCATCCTGGGTGTTGTACGTATGACTGATCCTAGCCCCTTATTTAGAAATTTCTACTTTCTCATATTCAAGAAAGGGATTCTTGAATTCCTATTGATCAACATTCGTAGCATGGTTGTCAACTGTGATTGTTTCATTGTCAATGAGATCTTGGATCTCTTACTTTAACCTCATATAGTTATTTGTTGTATGTCCTTTATTTCTGTGGAATGAACAGTAATCATTGTCTCTCCACCATTTTGTTTTTGTCTCTGGTTCTTATGGTTTAGAGTTATCTAGCAATGTGATCAGTTTGTTTTCCAGTAGAGTCTTGAGAGCTAACTCATAAGATTCTCCCAAAGGATTGAATTCCCTCTTGTGGTTAACCCAAGGTTTTTCTTTCATGAGGTATCCAACCCCTTTGGAAGGAGTCTTCATGGTGTTTTCAATATCTTTTAGGGTTTTTGAGCTGCTCATTCAGTTGAATACTATCGGTTTGGGTTGAGGAGAAACATGATTGACTACTCCATCATTCACCACATGCTTGTTTTTATTCCAGTATTTACTTTTATCTTTAGAACTATAATTAAATTTGGTTTCTTTTGAAAGGGAAATCTCACCCTTCTTGACAAGCGTGGTTTCAATCCTCAGTGCACTCTTCACAAGTTGATAAAAAATGGAGATATCTTGCATCTAGAGGGGATAATTGTACTCCTCGAGTAGCACATTGATAAATATATCCATCTTTAAGACTTAGGAATGAGTCATGGATATATAGAAAAGAATCTTCTCCATCTTTGAATAAAATTCAAGAATGATTCTCTCGTTTATTGTTGAATATTGCATAGTTCGATCATAGATACATGATGTTGTTTTTTCTATGAATACTGTTGTAAAATAAGATTCATTAGTTCATCAAAAGTTTTTATTCCAGTGGGAAACTTTGAGAACCACTCCATAGCTTGACCACCTAAAATTTGGGGAAAGAGATGCATGAGATAAACCTGCTCATGCATAAAATCTATACATAGGGCACAAAACTCTTGAACATGATCTTGTGAATCAAAATGACCACTATAGTTGTCAAATCTAGAAATTTCTATTTCAGATGGAAATGGAGGTAAGTATATGTCCTTGTCGAAAGGAAATGGAAAAATGGTGTCCATAGAGAATTTTTTCATTGGTTTCTCTTTTTCCTATTTCATTGCTTGCATCTCTATTTGCAAAGCTTGGATTTGTTTGGTCAAAAGTTTCATAGGAGTTTCCTCCTCTCTAGAAATGATATCTTTCACTCTATAATGAGAGGGAAGTTGGGCTCCTTGTTGAGATAGTTCTAAGAAGTATTTCTCTTTATCTCTATTCATGATAACCTTCATCACCTTGAGGAATGCTTGGTCTTGTAGACATTTGTTAACTTCTTCGTCAATATCTTCAAGATAATTAAAATCGGGGTGGATTTCAACGTCATGATTTTTTTCCCTAGACATTGTTGGGTCTAGTAGTCTGTCACAAGGAGGGAATGACTCATGTGTAGTGTTTAGATGTTCCTCAAACAAAGGATTTTCCTTAAACTGTAGACACTATCCTTTTATATAGGGTATGTTAAAAGAACTCCTAGTCAGTACATGAATTAACCAGTTAATTTTCCTAAGTAGCGCTGGAGTAAAACCGACGTGTCAACTAAGTCCAAGATCAAATGAAGATGACAACAATATATGTCCAACTGAGAGGGGGAAGCAATGACTCCTATCTTGATTCAAGGTTAAAAAACTTAATTTTGGAAATCAGAATAAGGACATTGTGGACAAACAACAATTGAATGCTATGGATTGATCTATGGACTAGTATAATAGTGTTGAGGTTTCCTGACAACAAAGTCAGGTTAATAATAAGATTGCTACCGGAGATGAGACTAGTATGAACTCACTAAAACATAGTACATAATCTAGACAAATATCCAGTGTATGAAAAAACCCAAGTTGAAGTGTTTTAAGTTAAAATATTAGTTTTGAAATTTTTAGTTTTCAATGTTGAACCTTTTAGTTTTGAAAACACTTTAAACACAATATGATAAAATAACAATCACAACAATCAAACTCCTAATCCTATTTGGCTGGAAAAGTCAATACTTGTTTGAATCATCTTATAATAAAATACCCATTCAAGTTGGATAATTAGAAGCTTGACAACACTGGCTCCCCTCCATGACACACACTTCTTGGGCCTACCAAGCTTCAAATTTCTCAAGACCCAAGGATCCTGATAAATTTAGTGTCTCAACAAGAGGCCCGTACATGAGAGGTTTCTTAGGCATGCACGTCTCACAATGCCTATACCAACAAGTAAAAAGGATTTTGGCCACTAATCTAAAAGGGTTTTAGTAAGGATCTCTATTTAAGTGTATCCTTCGTGTCTGCGCAAGCGTGATTGAGGCTGCTAACCCCACAAAGCAACTTAGCACTAGTATTCATGATACATGATTGAGACTCGTAGGCTCTGCTACGTGTTAGGAAAGAGCTGAGTATAAGCTCAAATTCCACTTATCTTATGGGATTTAGTCTTGAGGAAGCATTTTATTATAGTGAGTTAGAGTATCTTGGTGTTAGCTTATTCTCACTTGGGTCATTCTCCAAGGGTGAGTACTATTTCCCACTTGGACAGGCCCTCTAAAGTTGTAGATCTCAAACAGAAAATGACAACAATGTTTATGGATTTATGATAATCCCTAGAAGGGAAAGAGAATAATATCCTAACACTATTGTCATTCCTAAAAAACCAAACATAAGTTCATTTTACAATGTAGTGCATGTGGGTTCCTTAATTAATAAAAACAATAAAACACACAAAAGTTTGGTTGGTCTGCGAACACGACAACCCGCAAGATAATTCGTCAGTAGTTTGTGTTTTAGTCTTCTTTTTTTCAATCATCCTGCAAACCAGAGTTAAGCTATAAATTAAGAAAACTAGCCACAAAAACAACAATCAAGAAAACTTGTTAACGTTAGAAAATCAAGAGAACATGTTGTTTTTAAGAACTTGTTGAATCCTAAAATTTGGCTGTCTGATTTTTTTTTTTAATTTCCCATAATCTAGAATTTGCATTATAACTCCTAGAGCTCTGAAACCACTCTCAAACATCCTGAAAGTATATATTTAAAATATAACATAAAGTATAAGTGAATATGTCACTTATACTTAAATATTATATTTTAAATTTAAAAGATGGAAAAGAAAAAAAATAGTAAAGAAAGCTTGTTGTTCTACCAAAAACCAGAGCATATTCTATAAACTATTAACAAAAAATACAAACTGAGTGTACGATAGAGTGTATGGAATAGAAAATCTAAAACTCTAAAAAAAATAGAAACACGTGGAATCAAAAATTGATTTTCTACCCCACAAAGCTTGTTGTTTTGCCAAAAACTAGAGAAGATTCTCTAAACTATCAATAAAAAATCCAAACTGAGTGTATGATAGAGTGTACAGAATAGAAAATCCAAAACTCTAAAAAAATAGAAACAAGTGGAATCCAGAAATTGATTTTTTGCCCCACGGTGGGCATCAAAAATGTGTGTATGAAAAGTGTACAAGTACATGCAACCTACAAACACACACTTCATTAGATCCTTACTTGATTAATCAAAACCAAATGTAATAACAGAAGACTAATCTAAATTGATCTATTGCCTTCTAGTAGGTAGGAGTATGATTTTTCTATTAGGTCATTGCAAAACTCAGTGAATACACCTATTCTAAATGAAGGATTTTAAAAGCTATGATGAATCTAAATGCAAAGGCAAGATTGTTTGTGGTTAATCCAAAGCTATTTTAGATTGATTTTAAGCACCAAAAGAAATGTGTGAATTCCTTTTAAAGACCAAATAGAAATATGTGCTAAGTTATCAAATTGAAAACAAACTAAACAATTAATAATTCTCTAAATACTCAAATGAAAGCTAAGAATGATAGAAAATGTTGGAGAATAACAATAATAAAAAAGTTAGGATCCTTTGTGAAGGAAATCAGGTTCTCATTTATATTAATCTCTCTCCAATCGATGGTCAAGATTGAAAGCCAAAGAATGGACAGGATTCAATTTGAAGAAGCACAGTCCACGTGCACAGAGAATGATTGGTTGAGAGAGTCAGTTAATTGAACTGTCTGAAAAATCAAGTAGAAAACTTCCAAAGTCTGTTTTCAGTTAAGTAGATTTTTTTCAAAATGAGAAATAGATAAGAATAAGTTAATTGAATAAAACCGTTTTGTTTCTATTTTAATATTCAACTGACTGAAATGATGGCACAATATGCATTTTTAATAATTTAAAAGATTCTAAATGCACATTTTAATTTTATTAATTAATATAATTTGTTTTTGGATTTAATTGACAATTTAGTAATTTATTTAACTCAAATATTAGAATATCAATTAAATAATTAACCTAAGGTTTATTTTCCAATGTAATTTATTTTTAGGAATTAATTAATTAATCAAGTATGATGATTAATTAGGACCTCGGATTCAGGTCAGATTAGCTTGAAATTGATGAATTGCCTATTTGGTTTAGAACATAGAATAATCAAGATTAGGGTTTCTTGATATGAGATTGAGATTAGGGGTCTAAGGTTTAGATGATCATTTTTAGGTCATTACAATGATAATATCATACTTGTTATAATACAAGATGCATCAATGGGTCAATAGTATCCTTCACTTACATTCATTGGTTCTATATCAGTGTCCTTGGTTGCCATAACATCTTCATCTTGTGACATATAATCTCTTGGATCCTTGTTAGTAATATCTTCAATGATAACTTCATCGACGTCCATTATTAAATCAATAAGATTTTTCTTGCCTTGATCATCTTTGACATCTTCATCGGTTATGTTCTCCTTTTCTTTCTCAGCTTGAGATTCAATCTCTTTGATGTTGAATATCTCTCTCCATTTTGCATCAGTTTCTAACTGTAATTGCTCCAATTCTCCTATCATAATCCTTAATGATCTTCCTTTCACAAGGAATAATTTAGAATATTGTTTCAATGTCTCTTCAATTTCTTTTACATACAAGTTTGGTATCGTTAGCACAAGAGATCTTTCTCTCATTTATTTTTCTACATTCATAGCATATTTCCATCTTTCATCTATGCTATTGTATAACTCAGTAGGAAAAACCTAATAACTTCAAGTGATGTGTATCTGAATCTGTGTAAAGAGTAAACAATTGCATATACAATTTTTACTTTGTTCTTTTTAATTTGAGTGTTGTATTTTTCTTGCTTCATTCCTCTGAATGTTCCATAATTATTAATTGTATCTAACATTTTATCTATACTTCCTAGTTGTGGAGGTGTATTCTTCACAACTTTGAATTTTCTTATATCTTTAGTCTCTATGTCACTATTTGGTGTTATCTTCAATCTTCTCCTCGGTCTAGTTTTTTCCTTCTTGCTCCTTATATCATTAGTCTCTATGTCAATGTTTGGTGTTATCTTCAATCTTCTCCTCGGTCTAGTTTTTTCCTTCTTGCTTCTTACATATGTTTCCCCTTTTGGTTCAATAGAATTCTTCTATGCTTTTGGTGAGACTGTAGACCTTGTTGATGATTTAGTAGATTTGGGGCTCAGTGAAGGCCTCAACACTTGTGGTTTCTTGCCTTCCACTTTATAGGGTTCTTCCTCATCTTCTTCATCATCAATCCCAAGTTCTTATAAAAATTAGCAATCATCTTTCTATATTCTCTTTGAATTTTAGGTACCAAGATATCTTGCTTAATCTTAGCCTTGACTTCTAAATATGTTCCATATCTCTTGGCTTTTTTATCAGCATGCTTAGCTAACATAGTATCAATTTGTTGAGATATAATGTCTATGTCCATCTCGTATCCCATAGGCTATATCCATATACTTCTAGGTTCAACTATCTTGACAATACATGAGTCGATGTCCACTTCAAAACAAATAGTGTCATGATATTTCTCAACTAATTGAGGTGGAACTCTAAATTTATGATGCATTCTTGTTTGTACTTTAAAGAAGTAATCATTCATAAAAATTTCAATATTCTATCCTATATTCTAAATGTGCTCATTTATTTGATAAATGATAGGCTAATCGACATTCCATGTCACATTTCTAACAGATGGAAAGAAGTTCTCAAAATAAAAATATATGCATGCCAGTAGTGAGCCGAACTTCAATGTATTTTACTTTCCTTTCCTTCTAGTGTTCATTTTTTCTTCAATTTGTTTCAACAATATCTCTCATAGATCAATCTGTATATCTTTCTTTACAATCTTGTAAGCCAAATCAACAGCTCTACAAGGTACGCTCTCCACTCGGGATGATTGGAATACTCAGTAAGACAAGATGTTACATGCAAATTTCAAATCGAGGTCTTCAACAGTAGAAATATTTAGACCTCTCCCATCCCATTTGTCTTTGGTTAACTCACTTAGCTTGTTCTTATCAATTTTTCTGATAGCTTTAGGCTTGTCTCGAATTGGATAACTAGTTACAATGTGTAACACATCCTTTGCAAACTTCACCGATTATTCTAGCCACATAAATTGGACATGTACTTGGCTAAGGACCATCATCATCCACTCACTTTTGGATACCATTAGAATATGTAGGGCATGTGTTAAACCTTTGACTCTAGATGAACATAATATCTCTTTAGTTTCCCGTCTGCATATAAATTCTGGTAAGATGAATCAATTTACAGTTCACAATTCTCCTTAAATTTACAATGGATGAACATTCACTCATTTTAAATTAATAAAAATCTATTAGGAATGGAAGAAATTGCTCCCATCATGGCTGGTTCAGTTGCCTTAGTAGGAGGTAGTTTATACTTAGGATTTATGGGCTCAACATTCTCAACTACAACTAGGTTTTGATCTTTCGGGGCCATATCCTCTTGTCAAACATAAATATTATAACTAGGGTTTGTGTATATGACTTGATTGTACTAACATAGCTAGGGAAACACCATAAAATACCTTAAGTAGATTCAAATGTTCTCAGAATAGTTTAGGGTTACCTTCACAATCGCTCGAATCTGCTTGAAGACTTAACTCTGTAACTTTTCTCACAATGCTCTCAAAAATGGTAAGTGAAAATAATAGATGAAAAGTTCTATTTATAACCCTTTTCTAGGATTAGGGTTTCTAATGGTCATAGAAGTAAAAATTAATGCTCTGCCAACTAACTTCACCTATTTTATTTTATTGAATGCTTCAATATTATAATTCCTTTCACTGAATAAATATGAAACATAATCTTAACAATATGTATCCAAATGCATCTAAGTATGCTCATATGGATCTCTAAACATATACTAGGAACTGATTTAAGATTTTAAATTTAACTTAAAGTTCCTACTCATACCTCATAACTAATTGGGCAGATTCAAATGCACCTGATCTAGAGGACAAGGTGCCTTCAAATGTCTTGAATGATGTTCCATCATCCATGGTTTTTCTTCTCCATGCCTTATTCATCTGATCTCTCATTTCTTCAACATTCACTTTTGGCTTCTCAGATGTTTCTTCCTTGGTTAACAAAGATATTATATTGTTACTCGGTTAACAAAGATATTTTGTTGTTACTCGGTTAACAAAGCAATATTAAGATATCAAATGTAATTATCCTTTAGTGATGAAGTAAAAAAACATAAAGCATAAAAAAAATAACATGTACACAGATGACACCAAGATTTACTGTGGAAACCCAATTTGGGAAAACTACCAATTGCAACTAGTTACTATTTTACACTCTTCTGAAGTGAGCCCTATAAGGAGCTAACCCTATTAAAGATTACAAAACATACTCTAAGGTGTGACCCTCTTAGAGGATTTAATCACCCTGTTAGGAGTGTCTGTGTTAGAGGTCTTCAAACACTTCAATGTAGACATGCCACCTTTTTAGAGGATTTATGAAAATACTGTTAAGTCTACTCTATAAAGAGATTTGGATCATTGCTATAATTGTTAGAGAGTAACAATGAGTTTGACCTATTTGAAGAAGCAACTATCTTTGCTAATTCAGATCTCTATTCTAGATTTAACTAGATCCTTACTGATCAAATATTTTTTTGCAGCTCAGTCTGGATATTTGATCCTTAATCAGAATTCCCTCTTACGTCACCTTCATTCTTCATATCAAAGAACTAAACTACTACTCCAAATTCAATCCAAACTTGACCTTGTATATTTATGATAGGCCTTGTCAAATCGTCTTGAATACCCTTCCAAATAAATAATAAAACTTAAGTTTGTCAGCTACAATTAACCAATTAAACATAAAGTGTAAACTACTGTTAGTCAGCTGACACTAAATGCATAACTCAATTGACACTGTAATCCTTCGATGCCCGACCGATACTCAGTAGAAATCAAACTTATTGTATTTCCTGAGTGAACTTGGTTAGTACAAAACTTCCATCATTAGTCGACAGAGCTCAGTTAATACGAAAAATCATTACATTTGTGTAACATCAATGACAATATATGATTGAATAATTGTCTTGAAAAATCTCCTTCTTTGGCATTGATGGAAAAACATGTCATTATACAAAGAATTATAGAGAAACATAAACAAGAATAAAATTGATCATGCATGCCATTGCACAAATTATAGGTAGGGTTACCTGTAGTGAGCATGACCATTTTCTCAATCCTTGGCCTCAGGAGAAGCTTTGTATTGAGGCTGACCTTTCCAGAGACCTTAAAGAGTCCATTGAGATCCAAGTTGGTGAAACCACCTTCTCTTATAAGGTGCTTTACCTCAACCTTCCCAACACTTGTTATCATTGTCAATCTACAGAGCACAAGATCAAGGAATTTCCTTTGGTAGTTCCTAATCCCAAACCTCCTCCTAAGGATTTTTGTTTTTTTCCAGTTGATTCTGGTAAAAAAGAGGACACCAAGAAAGATGATTGGGTAACAATTGGAAGCAAGAACAAGTAGGTCAAGCCTGTTTCTTTGGCTTCAAATTTGTAGCTACCACCTCCTCCTGGTGTGGCTTGAGCTGCTTCTCATGATGAGAATAATGCTCCCATTTCAAACCCTGGCTAGTAGGGGATGGAGACTTTAGATTATGGTGTTAACCCTCCTTGGGTTTGTACACCTCAAGAAGATTCCATGATTTCCATCCCTCCCATTTTCCATCACTCTCACAACCCTAATGGGCGTGCTGAGGTCGCATTGGAGGGCATTTCAGAAAAATGCAAAAATATTTCCATGGAGTCTCCTGGGAATGATTTCTCTCCAGCTTATTTGTCAAATAGTTTTTCTTCCCTTGGGGATGGTGATGGTATGGATGACACTATTTTCTCATGAAGTACATCTCATGGAATGTTAGGGGTATGGAAGACCTACCTAGAAAGTATTCTATCAGCGATGTGTGTCGTTGTGTTAGTCATCTGGATGTGTTATTCCTTTAGGAAGTTAAAATTTCTATTTTTTTCTTGATGTTGCCTACAAAGTTATTTGGCCTAAGAGCCTTTCTCTCTATTCTCAGTACGAAGCTGGTCAAGCTGGAGTGGTTACTCTCCTCTCTCCTCATTGGCACACTTTTTAAATTAATCATGGCTCAGATCCCATGCAAAGATCTATTTGGGCCACTTTCATTATTGAGAATCATTCTTTTGGCATAGTTAATGTTTATGCTCCCAATGATGTTGTTGAGAGATCTCACCTTTGGCATTGGCTTGTGGATTCTCTACCACCTACAACTTGGCTTTTTTGTGGTGACTTTAATATGGTTGAAGTGGCTTCTAACAAGGATGACATTTTTCCTTTTTGATGGATAGTTGGTGAACAGGAAGCCTGGTATTACATGCGTAATAAATTGGGCCTTTTTTATCCCAATATTGGGCGTCACCGTTCTGATGGATTTTGGCACACGTGGTCTAATTTTAGAGCCTCTTCTGATAGAATTCATAAACGGCTTGATCGTGCCATGATTTTGGCACAATCCCTTTTCTCTTTTTTTCCAAAAAACAATCCTTTCTGGTTACTCCTCTTGTTGATGTGGCCTTGTTAGATCACTTCCCCATTCAATTTAATATTATATGGCAGACAACTAAGTCTCAACCTCCCACCACTTAGTTCTTTTTTAATACTTCTATTCTCAGCCATGCCTCCATGGTGGCCCACATTCATTGGGTTTGAAACCTTAATCCTTAGCCATCACAATCACATGGCTGGATTCAATGGTGGAATGATGCCATCCAGGGTACGACACACTTTATATGCATTTAAGGTAGACAAATTTCTATCTACCATTGTAGATCTTATGATGTCAACACCAAAGATCTTTTTTATTCCACAAAGGCCTTAGCTCATGATACTTTCAATCAAGGCTTGCAACTTCACCTTTCCTAGGTGTGTTAGAAGAAGCAAGTTGCAAAAAATTATGCTACTATAGGTACTCAGATAAAATCTTGGCTACACTGGTTAAAGGTCGGGGATCAAGCCTCTAAAGTATTTTTTCTACTCTCTGTGCCCATCACACCAATGTGGGCATAACTAGGATTAAAGAAGGTAAATCCCTCCACATAAAGATTCTTGATATTCTATAGGCCTTTGTTCATCATTACGAACAAGTTTTTGCCACTCAGGGATCTTCTCCTACCAGAAATCAAGCTCTTGTTGATTGCATTGTTGTCATACCTCAATATGTTTCACCTTCCCAGTGAGATTTCTGTGATTAACTTATTACCCTGTAGGATCTTCGTAAAGTTGTCTTTTCCATGGCTAATGATAAAGCCCCAGGTTGTGATGGCTTTCCCTATGAGCTTTATAAAACACTCTGGGATGTCATTGGTCCTAATTTACACCAGGTCTACCTCAAAGCTTATTACTCCCAGTCTTTGGGGGACATTATCAACAAAGGCAACATTAAATTCATTCCCAAGTCTGGGGATCCTGAGGATATTTGAAACTGTCAGCATATTACCTTGCTCAATGTCTCATATAAGATCATCGCTAAGGCTCTGGCTCTCAAGATCCATCACATCCTACCTCAAATTGTTCGGCCAGAGAAAAATGGCTTTATCAAATCAAGATTTATTCTTGATAATGTCATAGAAGTTTGGGAAGGTATGGAATGATCATAAGTCTCAACAGAAAAACCTTTTCCTTAAAATTGATTTTTCTAAAGCTTATGACCGCATCGAATGACCTTTTATTATTTCTATTCTTCACACTCTTGGTTTTGGCCCCAAATTTCTTCAATCTATGCAGATTCTTTTTTAGGATGCCTCTTCTTGCATCACCATTAATGATAGATAATCTTCTACCTTTGGGCTCTTCAGATCCATTCAACAAGGATGTCCTTTATCTCCTACCTTGTATGTTCTGGCAGCCAAGGGATTTGGTTATTTTTTATCTCATTCCATTTCTCTGGGTCGTGTTCATGGGATTTCTTTACCTGATTCTACCCAGCAATTGGTCAATGGCTATTTTTCCAATGATTCCTTTCTCACTCTTGAAGAGGATGAAGAAAATATCAAGGAAGCCTTGCAGTGTTTAGACACTTTTTTCCTAGCCTCTAGTTTAGCCATCCAGTGGCATAAAACATTATATTACAGACAGTCTTCCCTTCCCGATCCACCCTAGTTTTCTCATTTTGGATGATCCGAGATTCAACATTGGGAAAAAAATTTGTTTCCTTGGTATTCCTTTTTCTTTCCAAACCACTTCTACTGAATTATGGAATACTGTGTTAGCTAAAATTGAAAATAAGCTTACTTATTGGATTACCAAGTTGATCTCTCTTGCTGGGAAGTTTCAAATTTTCTCCAAGGTCTTGGCTGCTATGCATGTTTACTACTCTTCTTGTTGGGCTCCTTCAAATTCCTCCTACAAGAAGCTCGAGAAATTACTGAGGGAGTTTCTTTGGGATTCTTTCGCTGATCATCATGGATTTCACAGAGTTGCCTAGGATTTTTGTTGTCTCCCTAAGGCCTCTGGTAGGCTTGGCTTACTCGACACATAGAAACAAGTCCTGGCCCTTTGTGTGAAGTGGATTATGCAATGTCTCACAGGTGATGAGGCCTGGAAAATTCTTCTTTGACATTGCATTTCTTTTGGGTATCCCTTGCACAAGTTGGCTTGGAAGGGGATTGGGTTTCAAACCTTTCTAGTTATGAATCACCTTGTTCAAATCCAAGGTACTTTTTTTGTCAAAAGTATTTGGAGAGCCTAGGAAGCTATCAAGCCTTGGCTTTGCTGGGTTGGCAATGGCTTCTGTGATGGGCTTTCTTTCAATCAACAAAACATTTGGTGGTCCCCTCTTTTTTCTCAACAAGGACTTCCTCTGGCCAAAATCCAGGGGATAAGTGCTCTTTGTTTTCACAAACATGGCATTCAAACACCCAAGGAATTTTTTCCAGAGCCACCACAAGTATTCACTCTTTGGATGATCTCTGTGTTCAATTTTGGCTCACTCATCCAGATCATCAAAATTTTGACTTTCTTGTCTCTGCTATTCTACCACATCTCCTACATAAAATTAGAATTTAGTTAGTTAAACCTTGGTGGAAAGACTGGAAATGGTACCCTGATATGCCATTTACCAACTAAAAACCCAAGCTTGGGTACTCTTGGCTTGTGCCTCATTTTCCTATGATTGATTCTCTCAATCATCGTTGGCATCTTTCTTCTTCCCAGAAGACCTGGAGCTGGCATTTCTGCACTATTTGGGATGCTATTATTGAACCCAAAATTGCTCATTTTTCTTGGTGTCTGCTTTAGCAAGGTTTGCATTTTGGAGCTCGACTCTGGAACTTGGGCATGCCTGATCCCAAATGCCCATTTTGTGGGCATTCTAAAACTATTATGCATATTTTTTGGTTCTATCGATGATCCTAGAACCATTAGAGATGGATTCATGGCTTTTTTATGCCATTCTAGCCTGATCCTTTCTCTTGGCATATGGATCTCCTTGGTGATTCACCCAGAATGCCTTCCCAGTATACCCGGATTTGGCATGCTTTTAGGATGGATATTTTGTTTTCCCTATGAAAAGACCGTAATGCTATTATTTTTACTCACAACTTTCTAGATGTCAATGTTTCTCTTTATGCTAAGGCATGTTTATGTAATAATATCATGATGTAGATTAAAGTACAAGTTGACAAGGTGGCCCTTGAGGTTGCCCACTTGTAGGAGTTGTTGTAGCATTGGGGTAATTCCCCATGTACTATAGCTTGGGTGCCTTCAAATTCCCTTTCAGCTGACCGCACGCCACCCCGAGGCCAGCGTTATAGCTAGAGTTCCTCGACAACACACTCCAAAATATCACACTCTTGGCACTGCCACTCTGCCTCTCCTCTGTTAGGAGGGCCTTGGCTGCTGGCTGGCCTCCTTTGCTTATTTCTACTTCTACTCGATCGATGGCCAATGTTCTTGTGTGGCCTTCTACCACTTATGATAAAATCCCCGCTTGGATCTTGCTATCTCTCCCAAGTGGGAGGAAGGAGAACTGGAGAATGAAGAAAAAGATATAGATAATGGGTGGTCTCTTCCAGGCCAGACCCCTTGGCTCAATTTTTGAGGCAATCCTAATGATAAATATCCTACTCCCTCTTCTGCTACTACTCTCGTAGCTTGAGGGCTTTCTTTATAAGTTTTTTTGGTGAAAAGTTGTATGCTTTCAGCGTGTTGTCGAGTGACTCTTTGCGGGGCGATTTTTTATCCCCCAATCCCTTTTTGTGAATATTGTACTCTTTTTATACATTAATTTAAAAGGCCTCTATTCATCAAAAATATGCTTATCAAAGAAGATAATATTAAAATATATTCTTATCAAAACAAAATAATAATAAAAGTCTTTTTTTCTCTTTTCTACACATCCTTTTTCGAATTAATAATATTAAAATATATGTTTTTAAAATTATTATTTGTAATTTCGCTAAACATTTATAAATTAAAATAAAACTTGAATTTAAAAGAAAAATTAATCCTTCAAAGAAAAGAAGAATTAGAATAAAGTTATATTTATTTTTCTTTTTAAATAAAATAAGATAAAATATCATAATAAATGAAGATAATATTAAAAGGTATTCTTATCATAACAAGATAAAAATAAAAGAGATTTTCTCTTTTATATACATCTTTTTTCTAATTAATAAATTAAACTTTTTTTCTTTTAAATAATTGTAATTATACAATTGAGATTAGTTGTATAGTCTTGCATCCTTCTCAATTCTAGACCATTAATTTTGAAAGTGGGTTGTTCACTTCCTTAAGGGAATGCCTTTAGCATAAAATGTTTGACTCTATGTTTAATGGAGAATCTCACTTCAACAAGATGAGCTTACTTGTATTAAGAGTGTTTGTATGTTGTTTCTTTCTCCTAATAATTATTATCAAGTTTTCTTGTAAGAATCTAATTCTTAATATAAATAAAATGAGGATGATACTATTTGTAGATTTAATATAGAGATATAAACACATATAAAGTAATTAAAAAAATTTAAAACTATAGATATATGAAAAGGATTCATATTAAAATATATAGAAAGTTCACAAGTAATGCAGTTGAGGTTAGTGAGTCTTATCGGGTTGCACATTCTTGTAGTTCACTTAACATATTAACTCACTAAAGAACACATTTACTTACAATGGCTTTCAAAATGTTTTATTCACATGCTCTAGACATTACATTTGTTATATTATAGGATCGAATTTAACCTCATTGATCATTCCCATTCATTCTCTCTATTAGCCTCAGTCTCTCTTCTGGTAGTCATTTCTCTCACAAGTATTTTCTATTCCTTCTAAAATATCTCTCTATTTGTCTTCCAAAACCCTTCTTCATCTTGGTCTATTCTTGTTCCTCCATCACCAAAAGACCCTAATAACTAATGACTTTTACATTTATACTTCTTTGTATGATGGTTAGTATTAAGAATGAATTTTAAAAGTTGCCCAATAATAAAACACCAATCATCGCTTAACATTTGAATAGTTTCTCCAACTGAATTCACTCAATTAATTTGAACTTATGGTAGTTATTATTGAATAGGCGCTATTTTGTGTATGTGAAATACCTTCATAGGATTAGTTCGCTCAATTCAACTCAAAAACATGAAAGATGAAGCTAATTATAAATTTGAATTGAAAAGAATTAATAAACATCACATGGTTCTTTAATTAGAAGGACAATATGAATGCTCTCATATCTTAAAAACATTCCTAAAGTGACAACCTCTAAAATGAAAGTGCAGATATGATGAAATGCTAAGCTTAAAATGTAAATTCCATGCAAAACTAAGCCAAATGTGCCTATCTAAATGCTCAATTATCTATGATCACGATGTGAAATTAAAATAAATTTGTCTCTAGAGATAATAGAAGAAAATTGAACTCCTAAGATTAATGCAAATTGACAATAATGGTGATGCAAAATGAGAGTGGATGACAATGGATGCAAAGTGGTAATTTTATCTTAAAATGCCTCTTATTTATAGGATTTCCAAATTTAGGAGCATGATTTAGATGAGGGTTGACTCAAATCATGGTTAACCAAGTGAGTGAGTTGGTGGTTTAAAGTATTAGGACAAAGAAACAAAGATGAACGATCAAGATAGAAAAGGAAATTTGGATGGTGGAGATAAAAAATCCTCTTAAGTGATCCATGTGATTCAAATGCTCTCACCTCATTGGTTGATTGAGATTTTTTCCTTTTGTGGTAGGTGAGCATAAATGAATTCACCAATTGATTTAATTGATTTAATTTAGCCATGTCTCACCTTGAATGGGTTGGATTAAATTTGATTTAAACTATAAAATTAATTAATTAATTAGAATCAATTGCACAATTATTTAACCTTTTTTATTTAATTAATCCAATAGCTTTGATTTAGATTAATTCATGCTTTTATCTTCAATTGCTTGATTTTCCTTGCTTGATTTTGATTTGAATTTTCTTAGCCAGTTTAGGGTGTCTACAATTACTATTAAGAAGGAATTTTAAAAGTTTCCCAACCAAAAAATACCAATCATCGCTCAACATCTGAATAGTTGATCCAACTGAATTCACTCAGTTAATTTGAACTTGTGGTAGTTATTATTGAATGGGATAAATAAATGAGGGGGGGTGAATCAGTTATTCCCACACACTTTATAAAATTTTATCTTTTTTGATAAAATCATAAACAATAGAAACAACAAATTCCATTCTATTGGTTAACCACATTAAGCATTCATAATAGATATGAACATGAAAGCATAGAAACGCTGACACAAAGAGCACCAAGATTTATGTGGAAACAAAAACTAGGAAAAACTATAGAAAAACTAATTCTCATTAAATGAAACACTAGTTAAGGTGAATTTTTTATTTATAAAGGATAAATATTGGTTGTGCTCACTGTCGGTCGGGATAACTACCCTTACAAATGAATATGGCTAACTTCCAATACAAATAAGCTCACTGCCACAATATATGAAAAGAGATTGAATCCACCACTGAGATTTTTGTTTCCAACACATTGCAATGCATAAATGATATATCTGTCTACTACTGATTGCATCAAATCAAATGATCAGCAAAACACAAATCTCTTGTAAACAGATTCACAATCACTTCACATATAAGAAACATATATGTCACACAAACAACTAAAATCATCGCTCTTCTTAGACTACTTGACACCATCAACTATGTTGGCCAAGACAATTTGAAATAGTTCACACTAAGATATTACCATGGTGGTAAGGAATGAAATGTTGACCACCTCAATCAATAGAAAATGCATCGTGTAAATCAACATGCCATACCATCTCCAAAGTCTTCAGTACCAACATATATGAAGAATGTGTTACATAGTAGCTTGTGAGACCAAAACATGAATTAACATGCTCCAAATAGGACTGAACCCAAATAAATGATCCACTATATGTTGTAAAAATAATAGGACCACCACCAAAATAGATAAGGATAAGTATTTAAGGAACATCCTTTGGTGAACACCTCTACCGATACACAAAATATATCGATACACATCAACTGATATAATCAAAACATGAATATGCATAGGATATGTTGACATCAATGAAAAAATATGAATAACATCAACTTCACATTCTAACAATCTCCCCCTTTGTCATTGATGGAAACATTCATCAATAATAAAGAAAATAACTTCAACATCAAGGTTATCTATACTTATCCAACTTTCTCCCCCTTTGACAACAACGACAAAGGGCCAAAACTCCCCCTTACTGAATTACTCTTCTCCGTCTAAGAGGAATCCGCTAAAAATTAATCAAGAAAATAATAAGCATTCAAAACACTAGACAAATGCACACACCAGTGCATCTAGTGAGCATTAGGAAGGGGCCGAACACCCAACTTACCTCTGAGATACTCAAAAGTATCCTTGCACAAAGGTTTTGTGAATATGTCTTCTATCTTCTCCTTTGTGGGCACATACTCAAGATTCACTTCTCCTTCCAACATCTTCTCTCTTAAGAAGTGATATATAATAGATATATGTTTTTTTCTGGAATGTTATACTCGATGCTTTAATATATATTTATAAAACTAGTATTGTCACACATAATCAAAATTGGACCATAAAAGGTAACACCTATATCCTTCAAGGTCTGTTTCATCCATAATACCTGAGAACAACATAAGGTTGATACAATGTACTATGATTGAACAATTGATAATGTCACAGAATCCTATTTCTTTCTTGACCAAGCAACTATTTGGGAGCCAAGAAAGTAAGCTCCACCACTGGAAATTCTTCGGTTATCTACACAACCTGCCCAATTTACATATGTATAATTTGTCAACATGAAATCTAATCCTTTGGGACACCACAAGACAAATTATTTTGTTCCTTTGAGATATCTAAAAATTCTCTTTACTACCATGATGTGTGATTATAAATTGGTTCTTGCTAAAATATGGTTCCAAGCATATTGCATAGATACTATGTGGTCTAGTAGCAGTCAAGTACAATAATCCACCAATCATTGATCTATCAATGATTGCATCTTCTTTCAGTGACTCATCTTACTTAATCAACTTATAGATGGTAATAATTGGAGTACATACTAGTTTAGAGTTCTCCAACCCAAAATTCTTTAATAGTTCCTTGACATACTTGGAATTGAATATGCCTTCACTATTATAATTCACTTTCAATCCAAGAAATAGATTCAAATCTCCAACCATGGGGATCTCAAACTCCTTCCACATCTCCTCTACAAATCTCTTGCACAAGTCATCTTTACCTCCAAAAATAATATCATCAACACACACAACAACAATCAGGATTTGATCTGAATACATCTTGTAATACAAGTTACTGTCTATAGAACCTTTATGAATTTTTTCCACACAAATATCTATATAATCTGCCATACTAGGATCTTAGTGCCTACTTCAAACCATGTAGTTCCTTCTTCAATCTGCATACTACATCTAGATTTTCTTCTAAATTGAAACCTTCTAATTGTTCAATGTACACTTCTTGCTTCAATTCTCCATTCAAGAAAGCTAATTTGACATCCATTTGATAAACCTTGAAATCCTTATATGCTGCAAAAGCTAGAAATATCATGATCACCTCCATCCAAGCAATAGGGGCATAATTCTCATTAAATTCAATTTCGTCAATCTGAGTGAAACCCTTTCATACTAATCTTGTTGTGTTCCTTATTACCTTACCATTATTATCCAATTTGTTTCAGTTAAACCCATTTAGTGCCAATTACATTCTTATTTTTCAGCTTGGGCACAAGTTCCTAGGCCTAATTCTTCTCAATTTGTTCAATCTCTTCCTTCATTTCCTTAACCCAATTGTAAAAATTACATGCTTCTTCTACAATTTTAGGCTCAACCTCTGAGAGTAAACACAAAAAGCATGATCTTGTGTTTCTCTACTTCTAGTAATAAATCCTCTATTTTTATCACCAATAATATGATCCATAGAATGATTTTTTGATACATACCTTATTTCTTTGTTGTAGATACCACTACCAATTGAACTTATTCTTCTTCTTTATTATCCTATTTTCCTCTATCGCTTGTATCTAATTCATACTCAATATGTCTCTCAAGAGTATTTTGAAAATCCTCATCAACCTTCACATTCATACTTTCTAAAATCTTGTTCAACCTTTTGTTGTAACACCTGTATGCCTTGCTCTTAGTTGAATATCCTAGAAATATGCCTTGATCAGCTCTACTATCAAATTTTCTGTGATTATATTCATCTTTGTGAATCTAACATTTGCTTCAAAAGATTTTGAAATACTTAACTGTAGGTGCTCTTCCATGCCATAATTTATATGAATTCTTCTCATATTTCTTCTAGCATAGAAACCTATTTAATGTGTATACAATAGTATGTACTGCTGCTCTTAAGTAAATTTATGGTAAAGTTTCTTCCTTCAACATAGTCCTTGTTTCTTTCTGAATATTCTAGTTCATCCTTTCCACTACACCATTCTATAGTGGTGTTCTAGCCACTGAAAATTGCCTCTTGATACCATGTTTCTCACAAAATAGTTCAAAGACATTAGAAGTAAACTCTCCTCCTTTATCAAATCTCAGACATTTAATCTTCTACCACATTCATTTTCAACTCTAGCCTTGAATATCTTGAACTTCTCAAATGCCTCTGATTTATTTCTAAGAAATGCAACCCAAGTCAACCTAGAATAATAATCAATAAATAGTACACAATAACTCTAACCTTGAAAGATTCTTATTTTATTAGGACCACAAACGTTAGTGTGCACTAAATCCATTAAGTCAGTAGATGAATAATCCTTTTCCTTGAAAGATTCTCTTCTTATTTTTCTTCTTGACATCCTTTGTAGATCATATTATCTAGTTTGCATAATTTAGGTAAGTCTTTTACTACAAATGATGAAATTATTATTACCAAATTATCAAAGTTTATGTGACACATCCTCTGGTGCCAAATTCATTTGTCATCAGTCTAAGATAGTAAACAACATCCTTCTGAAATTCCTTCAAGCTTGTACATATTTCTTCTTGTCCCTTTTCCAACTGCAATCACATCTCTTTTGAATTTCACATCCTTCATTCTTGAAAACAATATCATATCCATTCTCACACATCTATCCAAAACTCAACAGATTGTGATATAAACCCTTCACATAATAGTCATTGTCAGCATTATTCTTTCCATTAAAACTAATAGATTGGTGCAGGAGCACCTAGGGGTTGGAATTGATCAACCATCAAATTTTGGTTTTGAAAGGAATTCTTAAGTTCTTGTGCTTAACTTAGTTTATTTTAAGGTTGATTTAGGCTAGTTTAGTGTGTGTTTAAAAGTTGTGTTTGTTGTGGTCAATTGTGTCAAATGACTTTATTGTGCTTTGTAAGCCAAAATATGGAAAAATGTATGAAATGGCACCTAGAGTGCAAAAAAGGATGTAATGGAGTTGTATTTAGGTATAGGGATGTATTTATAGTCAAGTTGAACCCATATATTGGGTCAATGCCATGCAAGAAAGAGAAGAAAAAAGTTGGAAAAGTTGTCGATCAACTTTTGCAACTTTGAAAAGTTGCTTGACAACATTTTTCCAAAAGTTGAAAATTTCCTTAAAATGGTTAGGGGTCAAGATGGACAGTTGAAATAGGTCAATGGGTCCTATTTAAGAAATATTTAAACATTTGTAAGAGTTTGGTTGGGTTTTGACATGATTTTCAAGAAGGAAAAAGATTATAGTTACTGTTCTCATTGTGTTTCTTACATTTTGCATTGTTTTTGAGTTGCATGGATTGAATTCATCAAATCGTCAATGTAATTAGGAAGTTCTTATTGTTTTGCAACATTGTGTGGAGTAGATTAGAATTTTATGTTTATTTTCAAGTTGTATTGTAATTTTGTCCCTGACTCTGAGTCTCTGGACCAGACATGGTTGTATATACAAAATAGTTCCATTTTGAAGTTCCCACTGTGATAAAAACCTGAGCCTTGGGGGAATGGAAGTGGGTTCTATGTACATATATTTTATATTTTGTAGGAATATAGAAGTGGCTATAGTGACTTTAAACATGTTTCCCTAGGCGAGCTCATTCATAGCTCAGCTAGGAAGCAAGACAGTCAGTGGATGATAACGTGCAGGAGTGGATTGAATAAACCAACCCAACACCTTAGAGATGTTTATAAGACTCCTACAAAGTATTGGCTATGAGATTGAGAATATTTGAATCCATTTAAGTGGATGTCCAATGTAAGAAAACAAGAAGAGTTCTTTTCCTAGGGTTTTGGCCCTATTAGGTTTTGATGGTGTATGGATAATATGAAATCCTAACACCAAGAAAATATTGTGTAAATACTTAAAGGGAATTTGAATCATAATTTTTTTTAGGGGGTTACATGAAGGTTTTGGAAAATAAAGAAAGATACTGTGGAATTAGGGCTAATTGAGACCTACTAGCTTGTAGCCCTTAATAGGAAGTTTGAATAGTAATGGGGGAATGAACCTTTAACCATGCAAAAGTATGATTTTATGGATGAAATCACACCATAAAAAATCCCTAGACTCCTACAAGGTAATTCTAGAGGGCCGATGAGTTGGTTTTGGAGCTTACTTAGGTGAGTTCAACTAAGAAGAATTGGAGATAAGCACCTAGAATTGGTATAGTGGTTCAAGAAGGAATAGGAGTTGAAACCTCCTAAGGTAATAGGGGTTCTAAGAGAGAAGGAAAACCTAGGGGTCCTATAGGGACTAGTAGAGAAATTAGTTAGTTAAACTAGAAGAAGGAACCTACCCTATCAAATTGGTATCAGAGCCCTAAAATATTTGGGCTAGTGTGACTTGTATGACAGATAGAGAATCAGTTGGAGAATCCAACATGGTGACTAATGAAAAGTTAGGAAATAAATTTGATGACCAAGAGCTAGATAAAATATTTCTTAGAGAAAGGATAACCCAATTAGAATAGAATTTGGGTGAGGTAGAGGTGAAAACTGATGAAGTTAGTGGAAAGATGGATGAGAAAGAAGGAAAAGATAAAGCAGTGGTAGTAGAAGATGAAGTCCCTGAGCCTGACCCTGTTATCCAAGAAGAACCTTTCCTGAAAGTCTTGAAATCTATGAGTGGGAAAGCCTTAGAGGGAATACCTCTTTTTAGTGGTAGAATGAAGCCTGAGCTAGTCATGGAGTGGATTGAGGGACTTGAAAACCACTTTGAATGTGATGGAGTAAGTGAGGCCCAAAAGGTTAGAGTAGTCAAATGAAGATTAAGGGGAGATGCCTTAAATTGGTATAAATTCACTCAAGTAGAGAGAGAAAAGAAAGGAAATATTCCAATAGCTACATGGAAGGGAATGACAGAAAAAATAAAGGAAGCTTATATGCCCAAGGATTATGATATCCAAATACACAAGAAGAGAAAAAATTTGAGACAAATGGAACTTGATGTGAATGCCTATACTGAGGAATTATAGAAGTTGTGTCTGAGATCCAAAGTATTAGAAGATGAAAGCATTAGAGTGGAAAGGTATCTCAATGGTTTGAGATTGAACATTCAAGAAGAAATAAGCTTTCTAAGGCCCACTAGAGTTCACAAGTGTTATCAAATAGAACTTAAGGTAGAGGAGAAGAGTAAAAAAAAGAATTAGGAAATAGAGGTAGGGGAAAGGGAAGTGACAACATAGGTCATAGAGGTGGTTTTGGTGGCAGAGGAATTGACCAAAGGAACCAAGGAGAATCTAAGCTTGCAGAGAAGAATGATGAAACAAATGGTAGAGGAAGAATTCATGGAAGAAGCAACAATAGAGGAAGATCTAGTGGAGGTAGAGGATCTTATTTTTCCAGTATGAAATTCTATCACTACCATCAATTAGGACACCCTTCTTATAGGCTCCCTAAAAATAATTATTCTTCTCAAAGGGATAGGAGAGTCACTTATGTACAAGAGGACACTGCAAGTGGTAAATCTCCTCAGGTGAACCTGGACTCCGAGGTTGGGGAAAACCTAATGATAAGAAGGATATTGATCAAAGAGCCTGTCTGAGAGGAACCAAAAGAAAGGAGGTCTCTATTCAAGGTAAAATGTAAAATTTTGGGTAAAGTTTGTAGAGCCATTATAGATTCTGGTTCTATTGACAATATCATCTCAAAGGAAACAACTAATAATTTGAAATTAACTAGGATACCCCATAGAAATCCATATAGGGTTACATGTCCAAACAAGGGGCAACATATGTTGGTAAATGAACAAGCATGGGTAGAACTTTCAATTGGGGGATATAAGTAAAAGATCTTATGTGATGTCCTACAATTGGGTCCATGTCATCTGCTATTGGGAAGACCATGGCAATTTGACAGAAAATTCATACATGATGGTAAGAAGAATTCTTATCTTTTCAAAAGATTGGACTTACCAACAAGATCCAATATTTGTTGGATGAAGAAGAAGACGGTAAGATAGTGGGACCCAATGTGTTATTGGTCAGTAGAAAATATTTCTTGAAGACTCTTAAGGAGGAAGATGGATATGGATTTTCTATTGTTATGAAGCCCAAAGAAGAAGAAAATATTAAGAAGGAAAACATACTTGTAGAACTACAATGCCTTTTGGATAAGTGCAAAAGTATTATAAATGATGGAACTCCTACTACTCTACCACCACAAAGGACAATGAGTCATCATATTGAATTTATTCTAGAAGCATATTTACCAAATAAGGATCCTTATAAGATGATACCCCAACAACACGAGGAGATACCCAGACAAGTGCAAGAGCTTCCTAATAGTGGCCTAATCAGAAAAACTATAAGCCCATGTGCACTCCCAACAATGCTAGCATCCAAGAAGGTGGGACATGGAGGTTATGCATAGATTCCAGATCCATCAATAGGATTAAAATCAGATACAGTTTCCCTATTCCAAGTATATAATCTTATGGATTATTTTGGGGGTGCTCAATATTTCTCCAAGATAGATTTCAAGAGTGGTTACCACTAGATAAGGATAAAGGAGGGGGTTGAGATGAAAACTACCTTCAAAACCACTGAAGGTCTCTATGAATGACTTTTCATGCCATTTGGACTCACCAGTGGTACAAGCACATTCATGAGGCTTATGAATGAAGTCCTCAAGGAATTTATTGGTAAATTTGTAGTGGTTTACCTTGATGATATCCTAATTTTTAGTAATACTAAAGAAGAATATCTTAGGCATCTAGAATTTATATTAAAGAAGTTGTAAGATGAGCAACTAGCCATAAACTTGGAGAAAGGCGAATTTATGAAGTAGGAACTTGTATACCTTGGCTTTGTGGTTTCTAAAGGATATTTGAAGATGGGTACATCAAAAGTCTTAGCAATACTCAATTGGCCTACTCCCAAAATAGCTAGTGAGGTAAGGAGCTTCCATGGATTAGCTCAATTCTATAGGAATTTTATAAGGCACTTTAGTGCCATTTATGCTCCCACGTTAGATAAAATTAAAGGATGTATTAAAACTAAGTTTAAATGGACAAAGGAATAAGATAGGGGTTTTGATTTATTGAAGAAATAGGTGGTCGAACAACCTATGTCAGTGTTACCAATTTTGAGAAACTTTTTGCTCTGGAATGTGATGCAAGTAACATAGCAGTGGGTGTAGTCTTGAGTCAGGAGAATAAACCAGTAGAATTCTTTAGTGAAAGGCTCAATGAGGAAAAAAAAATATATTCATCTTGTGACCTAGAACTATATTCCTTGGTACAATCACTTAGGAAATGGATGCACTACCTCCTACCCAAGGATTTTGTAGTATACATAGATAACCAAGCACTGAGTTTCATTAAATCCCAAGACAAATTGAGTCATAGACACATTAAATGGATGGAGTATCTACAATCCTATAGTTTTAATATAAAGCATAAGAAAGGAAAATTGAACAAGGTGGTTGATTCTTTGAGTAGAAGGCTACTCACAGTTCAGGAGGTGCAAATGAAGAGTAATGGGGTAAAGAGTTTCAAAGACCTCTACAAAGAGTATGGAGACTTTGGAAATGCTTACAAGGTATGTCAAGAGATAAACAACTATTTCCACAATGAGTATGCAAAATATACTTTTCATAATGGTCTTTTGTTTAACGAAGGACAATTATGTATACAAAAGGGGTCAATGAGGGAGAACTTGATGCAAGACAAATGCAATGGTAGTATCAGTGGTCATTTTGGGTTGAATAAGACTCTAGAGTTATTATGTAGGTTCTAATATGTTCCCAAGATGCACAAGGACATGAAGTGATATGTGGAGTAGTGTACAATTTGACAAAGATCTAAGGGCACATCCTCCAATGCTGGTATGTACCAACCTTTTCCAATTCCCACTAGACCTTGGGAATGTGTGAGTATAGATTTTATATTTGGACTACCTAAGACTGTTTATGATAGAATATATGTTGTTGTTGATAGATTTAGTAAGATGAATCATTTCATTCCATGTAAAGTGACTCATGATGCTAGTCATATAACACACCTATTTTTCAAGGAAGTATTCAGGATTCATGAGCTACCAATTAGTATAGTGTCAGATAGAGACACCAAATTCATGGGACATTTATAGAAACCTTTATGGAAGATGTTAGGAACCAATATATATTTTGGATCTTCTTACCATCCACAGACTAATGGGAAGACTGATGTTGTAAACAGAAAACTTGGAAACCTTGTAAGGTGTTTAACAAAATAATATGGGCAATCTTGTGATCAAGTCCTCCATCAAGTTGAATTTTCCCACAATGATGCAGTACATAGAACTATAGGGAAGAGATCATTTGAGGTAGTCTATGGAATGCATCCTAGGGGTGTATATAAGTTGCAATATTTTAGAGATGTGGAAGGGAGGAGTGGACATGCAAAATACTTTGAACTGTGCATGAGCAAGTGAGGAAGAATCTAGTGGAGAACACTTTAAAGATCAAAGACAAGGTTGACATTAGAAGGAATGATGTACAATTTATAGTAGGATATTGTTTCATGATTCATTTTAAAAATGCCAAAATTCAAAGGGAATACCAAGAAATCTACAAATGAAAATAATTGGTCCTTGCAAGATCATAGCTAAGTATGGGAACAATGCCTACAAGGTAGATTTGCCTAAGGATATGACACTATCTCCTATGTTCAACATAGAATAATTGGTCTAGTATAAGGGTTACAATCGTAAAGAAGGAGATAAGAATGTTGATGTAGAGGAGATGGTGAATGATGTAGCACTACCTTCACCATCCAAGCCTACAACTAAGAGGGTCCTAGATACAAGGATTGAAAAGAAGACTAGAAAGAAGAACTACATGGAGTACTTGATCAAATGGGCTCATATTCCAAAAGAATATGACACTTGGGTACCCTAAGGTGACTTGAAGAATCTGGGAATTGATCTTTCAATTATGTATATAGAGGTGACTTGATCTCTTCTCGTTTGGAGGAGAATGGTGCAGGAGCACCTAGGGGTTGTGTTAGGGATTTTTCTTGTATGAATCATAGTGCTTGAAATGACTACTTGAACACCATGCCTTCTAATATTGATTCAAAGACAAGAAAAGCCAAATTGCTAAGGACTGGATAAGGTCCTTCTTCATTTTTGAGCTCCACATATACTCAGGCAGGTTTTACCTTTTATGATTGTTGTTTACACAATATGTATTAATGTGGACACTAATTTTCTATGTACCTTTGTTAAACCAACTGATAGACCACCTTGCAAATGACCAAGCATAACCAGATGCAAGATTTAACCATACAAACTTATGGTCTTAAATATAGAAAAAGCCAGTGATACAAGGATTTTCATCCTTCTTCCTTTTATTATAGGAGGGATAACCTAATAATCCACTCTTCAAGGGATTAACAAACTGAATATTATCCTGCTGATACAAATCCTTATGAGTTCAGCTCATTTGTTCTAAAAACTAGATGAAATTGATTAATTTGTATATGATTGAATGGAGAAAACACTTGCTCAGCAAACTCTAGATCAGTGCCTATTCCTTGGGAAAAGAGTCAATGAAAACATATGTCAACAACATGAAACTAATGCAATACTAAAGGATGCCTTACAAACTTCATACAATCCAGATTGAATGCCTTACAAACAATTTACTCAACTCAATACTTCTTCATCAGATCTTCACAACTATGTCTTTCTCTCTGAAATCATTTACAAAATTTAACCCTCTCCTTAAGAAAGACTCACAAATGATAAGACACACTACCTTGTAGTAGGTATATTTCAGATTCCTTACAAATGAACTATACTAGAGCATAAACCACAGTCAAAAGAGACAAGACAATAATGAATAGGAACTGCACTGTATTCTCATTAATCCAAGTTGTTTCCAGATATCCAGACAATAAACACAAGAA
>MU225764.1:853462-883312 GCA_018584345.1 Thuja plicata
GACAACAAGTGATAAGTGGACATGCTGATGACTTTGCACAGTCTATGAAGGAGATACATGATCAGGTGAAGAAGAATCTGATTGAGTCAAATCAGAGATTAAAAGAGAAAGTAGATGAAGGAAGGAGGGAAGTCCAATTTCAGATTGGAGATCTAGTAATGGTACATATGAACAAAGCCAGATTACAGAAGGGGATTCCTACTAAGTTGCAAATGAGGAGAATAGGTCCCTGCAAGATATTGGAGAAATATGGATAGAATGCCTATAAAATTGATTTACCTAACAATTTGGAAATGTCACCTATTTTTAATGTGCAAGATTTGATTCCGTACAGAGGACCAGTGATACCTGAGACTACTCAAAAGATGGAAGTAGGAAAAGATGTTCAAGATATACAGGTGAAGAATAAGTCCAAGTTGCAAGAAGAGAGAATCATGGATTCATGAGTTTAGAAGACAACCAGACGAAGGGTATACAGAGAATACCTAGTCAAATGGTTAGGGTTACCAGAAGCAGAAGTGACATGGATGGACGAAGAAAACTGTAGAAAGCAAGGGATTAGTTCGGCATTGCTGCCGACTAATTCAACCTAATTTTTTCCTTCTCAGGCGGGGGGAGTATGGTGTAGAGCACCCTAGGGTTTTAGCTCTGAAGCCCTAGCTATTTAGCAATGGTGGTCCGGGAGTAGATCACGGTTAGCAATTAGTCCTATTTGGTTAGTAGATAGTTACCTTCCTAAGCACTAACAACTCTTACCTCCTAGCGCAGGGTGGTTAAAAAAAATGATGACATTATACTCATCGCATAGTCGGCAGCTAATGGGTGGTTAAGTTGAAATAGGTGTGACAAGGCAACGATAGTGTATCGCAAGCTCGCAAGATGATAAGCGGTTAAAGGAAAATAGCCGCGACGCTACGATAATAGTTACATTAGCCTATCGCGTGATCACTGAACAACCGACAGTCAGTTTTCCAAGTGTGCGAGTGAGCGACAACCAATGCATCACAAAGTCACAGATTAATCATCAGCTTGGATAAAAGCAGTGTGAGTGCGTGACAACAAGGCATCGCCGACTCACAGAGTAATCATCAGCACGGTTCAAGGCATTGCGAGTGCGCGACTACAATGCATTGCACACTCAGAGGCAAATCGACAGCTCATGTACAAGCATTGCGAGCGCGCAACAATGATGCATCTCCCAGTCACAGATGAATAGGAAGCTCGTCCAGAAGTGTTGCGAGAGCGCGACGAACAGTGCATCACATAGTCGTAGAGAAGATGTCAGCTCATTTTGAAGCGTTGCGGGTGCACGACTACAACTCATCGCTCAGTCACAAGGGAATCAGCAGCTCGGTGGAAAGTGTTGTGAGAGCGCGACGAACAATGCATCGCACAGTCGCAGAGTAATCAATAGCTTGTGGAAAAGGGGTGTGAGAGTGCAATGAGTATTGTATCGCAAGGTCGCAGATCAAAACATGCATAGTGATTATAACTCGCGACTATGCGATTAACATTTGAAGCAGTGCGAATGTCTGACCGAGCTGAGAAAGAGTTGAAAAGTCAGATACGACAAAGAAAAGAGAGAATTCCATGGAGGAGAATGTTGTCCACATCAAAAACCATGCTGATGATGAGAATGATGACAGTTGCAGGAGGAATACGAAGAGCCGAGGTAGTTAGAATCCTCAGGTGGCTAGGTAACCTAAAAACAGTTATAAATCAAGAAGAGGCCGAATATATAATCGAGGAAGAAGACTTGTAGGAGGTGATTGTTGAAGAACTAAAATTGTGAAGGCTAGTAGAGGAAGTTTCTGTGTGTTTGAATTGTAATTTCCTGATTTTCAATAAAGAAGAGTTTTGGTGTGTTCTGTGTAGATTTTTGTTGTGTGCAGATTTCTGTAGAGTAAGATTTTGAATTCAGTTAAGCCTCATGGATGCTTTTTGACTCTGATAATCCATTCTATGGAGTGTGACTGTCAAGAAGCATCCCTCATGTATTTTATTTCTGTTTTTGTGTTTGGGATTGAGAAGAGACTAGTTAGAATTGTAGACAAGTCCTAGGCGAGCTAAATGGTCCGGCTAGAGAACTTTTAGGAGAGAGAGATGGAAGGAGAAGGTGCATGACTGAATTTATTCAGTCATGGAGAGCAAGATAAGGTAGAAAGTGAAGCATTTCGGTGGGCAGGAAACCTAAGAGAGAGGGAGTAGAGAAATCCTTTTGGTTAGGGTCTGTGAGTAACCCTAAGAGACTCAAGTGTGAGTCTAAAGGATCCTGAAGTGAAGAGGGTCCAAGGTGAGATTCCTAAGAAAGAGTAGGAGTCTAGGAGCAAGGTGACCTCCCCATCAATTACTTAGCACAAGCCATTGGAAAATATTATTGGCATTCAAAATTTCAATCATGGAACAACCATCAAAAGCTATACTTGATCAAACAATTAGGCTTCCGGTCAATTCCAAAATTGCTATGTATACTTACCATATCCCTCTTTGTTCATGGGTTTAATGGATACCTGGTAGAATGATGTGGTGATTGGATGGATGGCATTGATTGTTATTTTGCATCACATGAAAACACTCTTGTAGCTAATGCCTCCTATTCATCCTTTCGTATTTTAGATTTTACCATAAAAAACAAAATGGTGACCTTATAATCATTTTAACACTTTATGCAAATCCACCACAATATGGCAACTGGCTTCCTGAACTGGTCTCAAAAATTTACTGAAACAAACAATCTGACCTCATCACCTAGCAATAAGACTCATTCATTCATAACGAGCATGAATGTGAAAGGGCTCCTTTAGATTCAGTCTCCGGCACAATATGCAACTGATGAAACTTTACATTTCTAGAATACTATGCAAGTGTGAAATGTTGAATCAGTATAAATCTCGTTTGGATCAGTTATTGTAAAGTCACTAGATGACATTTTGAAGCTTCACCATCAAGTTAGGCAGTATATTCATATGCAATGAGAATGATGCCCTGATTGGTTCCTGAAAACAACTATCAGACAGAAAGATATCACTCTTGCAAAATGGTCACTCTGAAAACTTAACTCTGTTTTACACTGTCAACTGAACAAATTGCCTCCGAAACTGAATTTATAGGGTCATCAATAAGATCTTTCAGGAACTCTACCTCTGGAGCCTGATTGAATGTCATATGTAGAACATGAACCCTCAATTATCTTCCTCTGAAAACAAACCACTGAACTGATACCAATCTACAAAGATAGCACCTAAACACATTTTTGAACTAGAACACAATAAATATGCAGAAATTGGGTTTGGAATCGGCCAAGAAAAGTGATCTATCGGATTGGTCAAAGTTTGGGAATCTCCAAAGGATTTTATTCCTAGGTCTAACATGCGGATCCATATTCAATTATGTCTGACCTCAAATAGGGTACAAATGGGGAAAGGAAAAAGTATGCCATTTAAATCTAGATTCAGTATTTTTAGTGAAACTTCAATAAATTGGAAACGGAAAGGCTCTGGCAAAGTGGACAAATGGATTGGTAAGAGTTAGTAAATCTTCAGGTAGGTACACTCCTATTTTTACAATATGAGAGACAAGCCAATTATCCAAAAATTTTACCTGTGTATAGACTTTCAAGACCTCAAAGTGGGTCACTTAGCAATTCTGCACTTGAATACGCAAGAAATCAGAATTAATCACTATCAGAATGGTTCTTGAAAACTTGTCAGTTGATTTCACAAAGATCTGCAAACTAGGAAATATGGAGTGTGTGACCAATGGAATATAGTGCAAAAGCTATTCTCTGAATTGGGTGAATTGGTCAAAAGTTGTAACATGTCAAAATGGGCTATTCAGATTTCTAGGCAGGACAAAAATGCAGACAGTTCTGAGCAACCAACTTTGGGAAGTATGAAAACTTATCAAACGGATTCAGAATGATCTGAGGTTTAAAAAATAAGCTCTCTGATATGCATGGAACACATTTCCAAAGTGATGGCTTATGAGATTCAATAAGGTGTAAGATATTCAGAAGCAAAATAGGCTTCGGACAGCAAATTGACAATTAAGAAAAATGCAGAATTAGGTGACCCCCTCAAAATGGCTACTCCCTAATTATATCAGAACTGAAAATCAGGAGCTGGGACCCACTGCATATGTCAAGTGAAAGGATTTAAAGCCTCTACACAATTTTTATCTCATGAAAATCATCCGGGCACCTTTTTCAATCACTCGAACTGAGCCTTCTCACACAAAATTTTCAAGGGTATTGACTTTGCTCAACTGAAAAACTTCACATGGTCACTCCAAATTTGTTCCAACTTTTGGAGTACCAACAGGTTATACTTGTTCAACCATCAAATTTTTGTTTTGAAAGGCCTTCTTAAGGTCTTGTGATTAAATTATTTTGTTTTAAGCTTGATTTAGACTAGTTTAGTTTGTGTTTAAAAGTTGTGTTTTGTTGTGGTCAATTGTGTCAAATGTCCCTATTGTGCTTTGTAAGCCAAAATGTGGAAAAATGTATGAAATGGAACCTAGAGTGCACAAAAGGATTTAATGAATTTGTATCTAGGTATATGGATGTATTTAGAGTCAATTTTATCCCATACATTGGGTCAATGTCATGCAAGAAAGAGAAAAACAAAAAAGTTGTAAAAGTTGTCGAGCAACTTTTGCAACTTTGAAAAGTTGCTCGACAATATTTGTCCAAAAGTTGAAAATTTCCTTAAAACAGTTAGGGGTTGGGATGGAAAATTTAAATAGATCAAGGGAACCTATTTAATAAATCTTTGAACATTTTTAAGAGTTTGGTTGTGTTTTGGAATTATTTTCAAGAAGGAAGAAGATCACAGTTACTGTTATCACTGTGTTTCTTACATTTTGCATTATTTTTAAGTTGCATGGATTGATTTCATTAAATATTAAATTTAATTAGGAATTTATTATTTTTTTAACCCCGTGTGGAGTAGATTAGAATTTTTTGTTGATTTTTAAGTTGTACTATAGTTTTGTCCCTAACTCTGAGTCTCAAGACTAGACAAGGTTGTATATACAAAATGGCTCCATTTTGAAGTTCCCACCATGGTAAAAACCTAAGCCTTGGGGTAATGGAAATGGGGTATATGCACATATACTTTATTTTTGGTAGGAAGCTATAACAGGCAGTAGTGAATTTTAACTTATTTCCCTAGGTGAGCTCTTTCATAGCTCGGCTAGGAAGCAAGACATTCAGTGGATGATAACTTGCAGGATTGGATTGAATAAACCAATTAAAAACCTTGGAGGTGTTTAGAAGAATCCTAAAGAGTCTTGGATACAATATGGAGAATATTTGAGTCAATTTAAGTGGATATCCAATGCAAGCAAACAAGACTGGATCATTTCCTAGGGATTTGGCCCTATTAGGGTTTGATGGTGTACAGATGATCTGAAAACCTAAGACTAAGAAATATTGTGTAAATCCTTAAAGGCTATCTGAATCATAATTTTTTTAGGGAATTATGTGAATTTTTTGGAAAATAAACCCAAAGTAATGTGGAATTAGGGCTAATTGAGACCTATTAACTTTTAGCCCTTAAAATATAAAGTTTGAATAGTGATGGGGGAATGAACCTTTAACCATGCAAAAGTATGATTTTGTGGATGAAATAACACCATGAACATTCCCTAGACTCCTACAAGGTAATTCTAGAGGGTTGGTTATTTGGTGTTGGAGCTTACTTAGGTAATTTCAATGGGAATGAATTGGAGATAAGAACCTAGAACTGGTAGAGTGGTTCAATAAGGAATAGGAATTGAAACCTCCTAGGGTAATAGGGGCTCTAACAGAGAAAGAACCCTTAGGGTCATAGAAGGAATAGTGGAGAACTTATTTATTTCAAGAAGAAGAAGGAACCTACCCTATCATAGATCCTCTACCAATAATATAAGCAACCTTATCATCACCAAACTTAATAGGACCACCATCATATTTTACAAGTGACAAAAAATTACTCTGATCTCCAGTCACGTGATGAGAAAAACCACTATCAATCACCCATTGTTTTTTGTTTCTTCTAACATACAAAGGAGTTTCAACATCTTCATCAACTTCAACACAAATATTAGAGATATTAATTTTTGGTTTCTTACCTTGTTCGACATAAAAAAGTATTCCTCTACTTCTGACTCATCATCTAAAATACTAGCCTCTTCATTCACATAATAAGCCTTCTTATTGAACTTTTTAAACTTCTATTTAGGTCCATTCTCTAGAAATTTAGTAGCCAAATGACCAATCTGACGATTTCTAAAATATTTTAGGGGTAACATACCTTTGTACTTGTTGGTACCTTTCTTTAGTGTTCTTGTAAAGTTTTCTTCAAAATTTATTCTTCTTCATCACTGTTTGGATCTTCTTTTGATTTAGTTTGTTTGAATGCCATCTTAGATCTGCTCTTCTCTTTTCCAAAATTCCTCATCTCAAATGTGGTCAAAGTTCCAAATAACTATTCTTTATTATACTTCTTTGGATCATACACCTCTTTAATAGATGAGATCTTGTCACTGTAGCTATCCAGTAATGTCATCAATATCTTTTCCATGAAATATTCATCTATAATAGTTCCTTCTTAGTTCTTAACTTCACTCTCCACTCTCTGAAAGTAATTCCTAATGTCTACGCCTTGTTCCATTATTAGATTATCATAGGGACATTTTTTTGTTAGCTTCTTTGATAAATTAACCCTATCATTTCCTTCATAGATCTCTCTCATTTCCCAAACTTCATAAGCAGTCTTCAAATAAATAACCTTAGCTAATTATTTATTTCATAAAGCACTAGTGATATCATACCTCTCTTTTTCATTCTCCTCATATGTTGTGATTTCATCTAGAGTATTAAGACCATTCTTAGGCAACACATACTTTGTCTCTACATTCTTCCATGTATTTTAACTGACCAAAATCAAATGTCCTTTCATCTGATCCTTCCATGTATTGTAGTATGTTCCATTGAACATAGGAATGCTCACTTTTTGTACCATCAAATCTACCTCAAGCGGTTAATATCTATACCGAGGAACCAAGCTCTGATACCAATTATTGAACATGATGAATAAATGAGAGGGGTGAATCAATTATTCCTACATACTTTATAAAACTTTTACTTTTTTGGTAAAATTATGAGAAACAATAATATCAACCTTTTATCTATCGGTTAACCACATTAAGCATTCATAATAGATATGAACATGAAAGCAAAAAAACACCGACACAAAGAACACCAAGATTTACTTGCAAACCCAAACTGGGAAAAACCACAAAGAAGCTAATTATAATGAAATGAAACACCCATTAAGGTGACACTCATTAAGGTGATTTTTCCAAAGGCTCACTACTGATTCTGTGCACTATAGGTTGGCTCATTGTCGGTCAAGATAACTATCCTTATAAATAAATATGGATAAGTGCCAATACAAATAGGCTCACTACCAAAATATATGAAAAGACATTGAATCCACCAATGATATTGTTGTAACCAAAATTTTGTAATACAAAAATGATATATGATGCAAGAGCATCCTAGGTGTAAGGGTAATCTTGCATCACCCAAAAATATGTGGTTTCTATTCAATAAGGGCTATTTTGTACAAGGCTGCTATTTTTGGAAACTTGCTATTTTAGTAAGTTGGCCATTTGAACTTAGAATTTCCTAATTTTTCAGGTGAAGGATCATCTTAGTCATATAAGCATGCCAGTTGAGTTTCATTGCCATAGCATCTGTATTGGCGAAGTTATTAAGGATTTGTTGTTGAGATTTTAGGGTGCGAAACCTTTGAGCTCAATTTTTCAGGACCTTAGAGGCTCCGGATCATGGCTGAACCCCTAGTCAACTAGCGCTTCATGTGTCAGCCATTGTAGATCGCAATCTCCCCTTTCCAGAAAGTGGTTATAATAGCCAATCGGAGCTACGGTTCAAAAGTTATGGCTTTCAGAAGTTGGGCTACCTAATCTCATATTTTGTAAATATTTAAAGTCGACCCTTTCGTAATAAAAGTAGAAAATAATTAAATGCTAAGGGTAGTCAGCCTTAATGGCTAGCGGTGGAAAATTGCCTATTTAAGGAAGGCCCGTAGTCTTTTCTAGGGCAGTTCGGGGTGGTTATTGGAGAATTTGTCCTACAGATTATTGTAAGGGATGCCCATGTGGCTTTTGATATTGTAATTTTGAAGTTTGTAATTCCACATTTGTGGAGCCAAAAAGAAGCCAATTTTCTATTCTTGCAAATTTCTATTGTTTCTCTCTGTTTCTATTGTGTATTTGTGGTATTAAGGGGAGTCCCCTTCATCAAGTGGTATCAGAGTGAGAAGTTCCTGAGTCTGTAGACAAATCGCCGACTGTCAGGTAGTTTACACCAGGACCATGGTTAGGGTTTCAGTGATAAGTACAAAAATGCCTCCACAAATGGAGCGTGGCGAAAGGGTTGGAGGTGTGCCACCTAAGGTTAGAGCCCTCCAGAGACAAGTACATGCATTGCAACAAGAGATTCGCAGAGGCATGAATCTTTCCATAAGAGAGGAAAGTGAGGATGAAGCTGAAGTAAAAGGAGATTTTGATCAGGAAGGAAAAATTCTAAACCAAGAAGAGGAAAGGCTTTTCTGGGCCATTTCCAAGATCAGGAAAAGACCTAAGCTTGATGTTCCCATATTTTTGAGAAATCTTAACACAGAAGAGTTGATCGATTAGATCAATGAAATAGAAGATTATTTTGACTATGAAGATATTGAGGATCCTGATAGGGTCAAATTTGTGAAGGCCCGACTGAAGGGTCATGCGAAGATCTGGTGGTAGGAGATTCAGTTGGAGCGAAATAGAAGAGGAAAGGAGAAAATCAAAAGATGGGATTGGATGGTGGATAAATTGAAGCAACAGTTCATTCCTATTGATTATGAGCTTGATCTACTAAAGAAAATGCAAGGTTTGAAGCAAGTAGGGAAATTTGTCCAGCAGTATACGGAGGAGTTCTATTGAATCCTCATTGGAATAGGCCATGCAGAAGCTGACAAGGAGAAAGTTGCCCATTACATTAATGGGTTGAGGCTAAGCATTCAGGAGGAGTTGGACCTAATACGAATGAAGTGTATTGAAGAGGCCTACCAGTTTTCCCTAAAGGTAGAGGAAAAGCTGAACAAGAAGTTTGAAAGCAAGCAAAGCAGAAGAGGTCATGGTGGAAGCTCTGGTGGACGATCTTATGGAGGTCAAAATGAAGATCAAATAAAGAAGGATGAGGCTAGTAGTAGTCAAGGTCAGAGGGGAAATAATTTCAATCAAAATAATAGAGATCAAAGAGGAAGAGGATGAGGATAAGGATCAGGAAGAGGAGGCATCCGTGGAACATGTTTTCACTGTGGACAAGAAGGTCATAGGGCATATGAATGTCCTCAATGCCAATGAAGGGAAGAAAGGAGAAATGACGGCTAGGCTAGAGTTGCACATGTGGATGAAGATAAAAAATCATCTCATTCTAAAGATGCTGAAGGAGGAGAAGTCCTAGTTAACAAAAGAGTCCTGCTAAGTGGTGAAAATGAACCTGAGAAAAGGAGGAGCTTTTTTCACACTAGGTGCAAGTGTGAGAATAAGTGTTGTGATGTGATTATTGATAGAAGAAGTACTGACAATCTGGTGTCAGAAGAGATGGTCACAAAGTTGAAGCTCAAGAGGTAGAAACACCCACATCCATACAAGATCGCCTGGATGTAGGATGACCACAAGGTCATGGATAATGAACAGTGCCTAGTAAAGTTCAAGATTGGAAGGTACTATGATGAGGTACTATGTGATATCATACCTATGGATGCTTGTCATATGTTGTTGGGAAGGCCATGGCAGTTTGATAGGCATGCTTTACATGATGGTCGTGCAAATACATATTCCCTGACAAAGGATGGAGTGTGACATAAGCTAAAACCATTGAAAAATATAGAAGAAAAGGTATGTAGTAATACAAGAATAACTTTTGTTGATGGAAGAAAATTCCTAGAGGGTATGAAGCATGAGAATATGTGTTTTGCCTTAACTCCAAAAGCTAGTAAAGAGGAAGTAGAAGATGTGCCTGTAGAAGTTGCAGATCTGTTGAATGAGTTTCAGGATATTGTATCTGATAATGTGTATGATGGCTTACCACCAGTAAGGAAGATCAGTCATCAGATGGACTTGATCCCAGGAGCCAATTTGCCAAATAAAGCAGCACACAAAATGACACCAGTAGAAACTGAAGAATTGAATAGACAAGTACAAGAGTTGTTGCAGAAGGGTTTGATTTGTGAGAGCTTGAATCCATGTACTGTACTAGCAATATTAGCACCAAAGAAGAATGGAGAATGGAGGATGTGCATAGATTCTAGGGCTATCAAAAAGATAAAAATCAAGTACAGATTTCCATTGCCGCAGATGGATGATATTATGGATTGTTTGAGTGGAGCTGTGTACTTCTCAAAGATAGATCTAAAGAGTGGATATCACCAGATTTAGATCAGAGAAGGAGATGAATGGAATACTGCCTTCAAAACAAAGGAGGGACTTTTTGAGTGTTTGGTCATGCCCTTTGGGTTAACCAATGCACCAAGCACTTTCATGCGGCTCATGAATGAGGTCTTGAAAGAATTTCTTTGTAAGTTTGTCATTGTTTACCTAGATGATATTCTGATCTTTAGTAAGATATTGGAGGAGCATCTAATGCATATTCGTAGGGTTTTGGAGAAGTTGAGGGAAGAAAAATTGTTGATTAATTTGAAGAAGTGCACTTTTGTGAAGGAGTTAGTGTATCTGGGATTTGTAGTTTTAGCAGAAGGACTAAAAATGGAACTAGAGAAAGTGTAGGCTATCCTAGAATGGCCTACTCCAAGAAGTGCTACTGAGGTAAGATCATTTCATGGTTTAAATAGCTTTTACAAAAAGTTTATCAGAAGTTTTAGCAGTATTTGTGGTCCCTTGACTGAAACAATGAGAGGGGATAGGAAAGAGTTTAAGTGGACTAAAGGGGCTGAGAAGAGTTTTGAACTATTAAAACAAAAAGTTATAGAACAACCTCTTTTAGAACTTCCCGATTTTAATAAGGTGTTTCAAGTAGGCTGTGATGCTAGTGGTACTGGAATAGGAGCTATTTTGAGCCAAGAAGGTAAACCTGTTGCATATTTTAGTGAGAAGTTAAATGATGCCAAGAGAAAATATTATGTTTATGATCAGGAATTTTATGCTATAATTCAGGCGTTGAAGAAGTGGAGACACTATCTTCTTCCTAAGGAGTTTGTTTTGTATACTGGTCATCAAGCTTTGCAATATTTGAATATTCAAGGAAAGTTGAATTAAAGACATTTGAAATGGGTTGAATTTTTGCAAAGTTACACATTTGTTTTGAAAAACAAGAGTGGAAAGTCTAACAGAGTTGCAGATGCTCTTGGTAGAAGGCAAATTTTGCTAACAGAGATGCAGATCAAGGTGGTTGGGTTCAAGGAGCTCAAGAGTTTGTATCCAAAGGATCCTAATTTTGGTTAAGCTTGGAAAGCTTGTACGGAACATGTTACTCTAGATAGAACGAAGTGGCTAGATTTCATCATTGAGGATGGAATGTTATTCAGAGGGAGCCAGTTGTGCATTCCACGAAGTTCTATGAGGAAGAATCTCATCAAGGAGAAGCATAGTAGGGGATTGGCTGGACATTTTGTTCGAGATAAAACCCTTGCTCTAGTTAGTGAGAATTATCATTGGCCACAGTTGTAGAAAGATGTCAAGAAGTTTGTACAGAGTTGTAGAGTATGTCAAATGGAAAAAGGAGCAAAGCAAAATATAGTATTGTATTAGCCATTACCTATACCAGAGAAGCCTTGGGAGGATATTAGTATGGACTTTGTTCTTGGTTTACCAAGGACTCAGCAGGGACATGATTCAATTTTTGTGGTGGTTGACAGGTTTTCAAAGATGGCATATTTTATTCCCTGTGAGAAGACTAATGATGCTATTCGAGTGGCTAAATTGTTTTTCAAAGAAGTGGTGAGACTACATGGTCTACCAAAGAGTATAATTTAAGATCAAGACACTAAGTTTGTTGGATATTTATGGTGCACATTGTGGAAGAAGTTGAAGACAGACTTGAAGTTCAGCTCATCACATCATCTACAAACTGATGGACAAACAGAGGTGGTGAATAGGAGTTTGGGAAATTTGCTGAGATGTTTGGTTGGAGATAAGCCAACAGGTTGGGATTTGATTTTACCATAGGCAGAATTTTCATACAATAATTCTATCAACAGGAGCACTGGTAAATCACCATTCCAGATTGTATTTGGAAGTAGTCTCAGAAATTCTTCAGAGTTGAGGAAGATAGACAAAGGAGAGATAAGTAGTGTTGAAGCTGAGGACTTTGCAGAACATTTGAAGAACATCCATGAGGAGGTGAGGAAACACATTACCAAGATTAATGCATAGTATAAAGAAAAGGCAGATGAAAGAAGGAGGCATAAAGAATTTTAGGTTGGGGATGAAGTCATGGTTCATTTGCAGAAGGAGCGATTTCCAGTTAGTACATATAACAAGTTGAAAATGAAGAATTTTGGGCCATGTAAGATACTGAAGAAGCATGATTCAGGAAATGCATATGAGGTAGAATTGCCTACTGAGTTGAATATTTCACCAGTATTTAACATTGTAGATTTGATAGAGTACCTTGAAGGGGGTGTTGAAGGCGAGGTCATAGAAGCACAATGGGGTATTCCAGCTACTACTTCAGCTACCAAGGAGATCGAAGATATACTAGATAGTCGTGTTGGTAGAAGCACAAGGAATAGGACATATGAAGAGTATCTGGTCAAATGGAGAGGATGACCTGTAGAAGATTCATCATGGCTAGTAAAGGAGGAGGTTGACTGTCTTTGTTTTCCTCTACACACCTGAGACATGAGAGGGTCACTTCTCAAATTACTCTAGGTGTCTGATGTAGGAGCATCCTGGGTGTAAGGGCAATCTTGCATCACCCAAAAATATGTGTTTTCTATTCAATAAAGGCTATTTTGTACAAAGCTACTATTTTTGGAAACTTGCTATTTTTAGTAAGTTGACCATTTGAACTTAGAATGTTCTAATTTTTCAAGTAAAGGATCATCTTAGTCATATAAGCATGCCAGTTGAGTTTCATTGCCATAGCATCTGTATTGGAAAAGTTATTAAGGATTTACTATTGAGATTTTAGGGTGCGAAACCTTTGAACTAAATTTTTAGGACCTTAGAGGCTCCATATCATGGTAGAACCCCTGGTTGACTGGCACTTCGCGTGTCAGCCACTGTAGAACACGATCTCCCCTTTCTGGAAAGTTGTTATAATAGCCAATTAGAGCTACGATTCAAAATTTATGGCTTTCAGAATTTGGGCTACCTAATCTCATATTTTGTAAATATTTAAAGCCGACCCTTTTGTAATAAAAATAAAAAATAATTAAATGCTAAGGGTAGTCGGCCTTAATGGCTAGATTTCTAGAACATTCTCGGGCGGTGGAAAATTGCCTATTTAAGGAAGGCCCGTAGTCTTTTATAGGGAAGTTTGTGGTGGTTATTGGAGGCTTTGTCCTACATATTATTATAAGGGATGCCCATGTGGCTTTTGATATTGTAATTCTAAAGTTTGTAATTCTACATTTGTGGAGCCAATAAGAAGCCAATTTTATGTTCTTGCAAATTTTTGTTGTTTCTCTCTATTTCTATTATGTATTTGTGGTATTAAGGGGATTCCCTTTTATCAAGAGGTATCAAAGAAAGAAGTTTGTGAGTGTGTAGATAGATCACTGACTGTGAGGCAGTTTGCACCAGAACTATGGTTACAGTTTCAGCGATAAGTACAAAAATGCCTCCACGAAGGGAGCGTGGCGAAAGAGCTAGAGGTGTGCCACCTGAGGTTAGAGCCCTCTAGAGACAAGTACAAGCATTGTAGGAAGAGCTTCATAGAGGCATGAAACTTTCCATAAGAGACAAAAGTGAGGATGAAGCTGAAGTAAAATGATATTTTGATCAAGAAGGCAAAATTCTAAACCAAGAAGAGGAAAAGCTTTTTCAGGTTATTTCCAAGATCAGGAAAAGACCTAAGCTTGATGTTCCCACATTTTTGGGAAATCTTAACCCAGAAGAGTTGATTGATTGGATCAATGAAATAGAAGAATATTTTGAGTACGAAGATATTGAGGATCTTGATAGGGTCAAATTTGCTAAGGCCTGACTAAAGGGTCATGCAAATTTCTGGTGGTAGGAGATTCAGTTGGAGAGAAATAGAAGAGAAAAGGAGAAAATCAAAAGATGGGATCGGATGGTGGATAAATTGAAGTGATAGTTCATTCTTGTTGATTATGAGCTTGATCTACTAAAGAAAATGCAAGGTTTAAAGCAAGCAGGGAAATCTATCCAGGAGTATATGGAGGTGTTCTATCGAATCCTCATCAGAACAGGCCATGCAGAATCTAACAAGGAGAAAGTTGCCCGTTACCTTAATGGGTTGAGGCCGAGCATTCAGGAGGAGTTGAACCTGATCCAAATGAATAGTATTGAAGAGGCCTACCAGTTTTCCCTAAAGGTAGAGGAAAAGCTGAACAAGAAGTTTGAAAGGAGGCAAAGCGGAAGAGGTCATGGTGGAAGATCTGGTGGATGATCTTATGGAGGCCAAAATGAAGATCAGAAAAAGAAGGATGAGGCCAGTAGTAGTCAAGGTCAGAGGGGAAATAATTTTAATCAAAATAATAGAGATCAAAGAGAAAGAGGATGAGGACAAGGATGCTTTCATGGAACATGTTTTCACTGTGGACAAGAAGGTCATAGGGCATATGAATGTCCTCAATGCCAAGGAAGGGAAGATAGGAGAAATGATGGCCAGGCTAGAGTCGCACATGTGGACAAAGACACAAAATCATCTCATTCTGAAGATGCTGAAGGAGGAGAAGTCCTAGTTAATAGAAGAATCATGTTGAGTGGTGAAAATGAACCTGAGCAAAGGAGGAGCTTGTTTCACACTAGGTGCAAGTGTGAGAATAAGTGTTGTGATGTGATTACTGATAGTATAAGTACTGACAATCTGGTGTTAGAAGAGATGGTCACAAAGTTGAATCTCAAGAGGCAGAAACACCCACATCCACACCGGATTGCCTGGGTGCAGGATGACCACAAGGTCATGGTTAATGAATAGTGCCTAGTAAAGTTCAAGATTGGAAGGTATTATGATGAGGTACTATGTGATATCATACCTATGGATGCTTGTCATATGTTTCTAGGAAGGTCGTGGTAGTTTGATAGGCATGTTGTACATGATGGTTGTGCAAATACATATTCCCTGACAAAGGATGGAGTGCGACATAAGCTAAAACCATTGAACAATACAGAAGAAAAGGTATGTAGTAATGAAAGAATAACTTTTGTTGATGGAAGAAAATTCCTAGAGGGTATGAAGCATGAGAATATGTGTTGTTCCTTAATTCCAAAAGCTAGTAAAGAGGAAGTAGAAGATGTGCCTATAGAAGTTGTAGACCTTTTGAATGAGTTTTAGGATATTGTATCCGATAATGTGTCTGATGGATTACCACCAGTAAGGAAGATCAGTCATCAGATGGACTTGATCCCAGGAGTTAGTTTTCCAAATAAGGCACCACACAGAATGACACCAGCAGAAAGTGAAGAATTAAATAGACAAGTGCAAGGGTTGTTGCAGAAGGGTTTGATTCGTGAGAGCTTGAGTCCATGTGCTGTACTAGCAGTATTAGCACCAAAGAAGAATGGAGAATGGAGGATGTGCACAGATTCTAGGGCTTTCAACAAGATCAAAATCAAGTATAGATTTCCATTGTCATGGAGGAATGATATTATGGACTGTTTGAGTGGAGCTGTTTACTTCTCAAAGATAGATCTAAAGAGTGGATATCACCAGATTTGGATCGAAGAAGGAGATGAATGGAAGACTACCTTCAAAACAAAGGAGGGACTTTTTGAGTGGTTGGTCATGCCCTTTGGGTTAACCAATGCACCAAGCACTTTCATGCGGCTCATGAATGAGGTCTTGAAATAATTTTTGGGTAAGTTTTTCATTGTTTACCTAGATTATATTTTGATCTTTAGTAAGACATTGGAGGAGCATCTAATGCATATTCATAGGGTTTTGGAGAATTTGAGGGAAGAAAATTTGTTGATTAATTTGAAGAAGTGCAGTTTTGTGAAGGAGTTGGTGTATCTGGGATTTGTAGTTTCAATGGAAGGACTAAAAATGGAACCAGAGAAAGTGCAGGCTATGCTAGAATGGACTACTCTAAGGAGTGCTATTGAGGTAAGATCATTTCATGGTTTGGCTAGATTTTACAAAAAGTTTATCAGAATTTTTAGCAGTATTTGTGGTCCCTTGAATGAAACAATGAGAGGGGATAGGAAAGAGTTTAAGTGGACTAAAGGGGCTGAGAAGAGTTTTGAACTGTTAAAACAAAAATTTATAGAACAACCTATTTTAGCACTTCCTGATTTTAATAAGGCATTTCAAGTAGACTGTGATGCTAGTGGTACTAGAATAGGAGCTTTTTTGAGCTAAGAAGGTAAACCTGTTGCATATTTTAGTGAGAATTTAAATGATGTCAAGAGAAAATATTATGTTTATGATTAGGAATTTTATGCTATAATCTAGGCATTGAAGAAGTGGAGACACTATCTACTTCCTAAGGAGTTTGTTTTGTATACTGATCATCAAGCTTTGCAATAGTTGAATAGTCAAGGAAAGTTGAATCAAAGACATTTGAAATGGGTTGAATTTTTGTAGAGTTACACATTTGTTTTGAAACACAGGAGTAGAAAGTCTAACAGAGTTGCATATGCTCTTAGTAGAAGGAAACTTTTGCTAACAGAGATGCAGATCGAGGTGGTTGGGTTCAAGGAACTAAAGAGTTTGTATCTAGAGGATCCTAATTTTGGTGAAGCTTGGAAAGCTTGTACAGAACCTGTTACTCTAGACAGAACAAAGTGGCTAGATTTCATCATTTAGGATGGAATGTTATTTAGAGGGAGCTAGTTGTGCATTGCACAAAGTTCTATGAGGGAGAATCTCATCAAGGAGAAGCATAGCGGAGGATTGGATTGACATTTTGGTCAAGATAAAACCCTTTCTCTGGTTAGCGAGAATTATCATTGGTCACAGCTACAGCAAGATGTCAAGAAGTTTGTATAGAGTTGTAGAGTATGTCAAATGGAGAAAGGACCAAAGTAGAATACATGATTGTATCAGCCATTACCTGTACTAGAGAAGCCTTGGGAGGATATCAGTATGGACTTTGTTCTTGGTTTACCAAGGACTCAGCGGGCATATGATTCAATTTTTGTGGTGGTTGATAGGTTTTCAAAGATGGCACATTTCATTCCATGTAAGAAGACTAATGATGCTATTCATGTGACTGAATTGTTTTTCAAAGAAGTGGTGAGACTACATGGTTTGCCAAAGAGTATAGTTTCAAATCGAGACTAAGTTTGTTGGATATTTCTATTGCACATTGTGGAAGAAGTTGAAGACAGACTTGAAGTTTATCTCATCACATCATCCACAAATTGATGGAAAGACAGAGGTGATGAATAGGTGTTTGGGGAATTTGTTGAGATGTTTGGTTGGAGATAAGCCAATAGGTTGGGATTTGCTTTTACCACAGGAATAATTTTCATACAATGATTCTGTCAACAGGAGCACTAGTAAATCACCATTCCAGATTGTATTTGGAATTAGTCTCAAAAATGCTTCAGAGTTGAGGAAGATAGACAAAGGAGAGATAAGTAGTGCTGAAGCTAAGGATTTTGCAGAGCATTTGAAGAACATCCATGAGGAGGTGAGGAAGCACATTACCAAGATGAATGCACAGTATTAAGCTAAGGTAGATGAGAGGAGGAGGCATAAAGAATTTCAGGTTGGGGATGAAGTCATCGTTCATTTATAGAAGGAGCGATTTCCAGTTGGTACATATAACAAGTTGAAAATGAAGAATTTTGGGCCATGTAAGATACTGAAGAAGTATGATTCAGGAAATGCTTTTGAGGTAGAATTTCCTACTGAGTTGAATATTTCACCAGTATTTAACATTGAAGATTTGATAGAGTACCATGAAGGGGGTGTTGAAGGCAAGGTCACAGAAGCACAATGGAGTATTCCAGCTACTACTTCAGCTACCAAGGAGATTGAAGATATACTAGATAGTCATGTTGGTAGAAACACAAGGAATAGGACATATGAAGAGTATCTGGTAAAATGGAGAGGATGACCTATAGAAGATTTATCATTGCTGACAAAGGAGGTTAACCATCTTGGTTTTCCTCTACACACTTGAGACGTGACAGGGTCACTTCTCAATTTACCTTGGGTGTCTGAGGCAGGAGCATCCTGGGTGTAAGGGCAATCTTGCATCACCCAAAAATATGTGTTTTCTATTTAATAAGGGATATTTTGTACAAAGCTGCTGTTTTTAGTAATTTGGCCATTTGAACTCAGAATATTCTAATTTTTTAGGTGAAGGATCATCTTAGTCATATAAGCATGCCAGTTGAGTTTCATTGCCATAGCATTTGTATTGGCAAAGTCATTAAGGATTTACTGTTGAGATTTAGGGTGAAAAACCTTTGAGCTCAATTTTTAGGACCTTAGAGGCTCTAAATTGAGGTCAAACCCTTGGTTTACTGGTGCTTCGTGTGTTGGCCATATAATATCATGATCTCCCCTTTCCAAAAAGTGGTTATAATAGCCAATTGGAGCTACGGTTCAAAAGTTATGGCTTCCGGAAGTTGGACTACCTAATCTCGTATTTTGTAAATATTTAAAGCTGACCCTTTTGTAATAAAAGTGAAAAATAATTAAATGCTAAGGGTAGTCAGTCTTAATGGCTAGATTTTTGGAACCTTTTCAGGAGGTGAAAATTTTCCTATTTAAGGAAGGCCCGTAGTCTTTTCTAGGGCAATTCGGGGTGGTTATTGGAGGCTTTGTCCTATAGATTATTGTAAGGGATGCCCATGTGGATTTTGATATTGTAATTCTAAATTTTTTAATTCCACATTTGTGGAGCCAATAAGAAGCCAATTTTCTATTCTTGCAAATTTATGTTGTTTCTCTTTGTTTCTATTGTGTATTTGTGGTATTAAGGGGAGTCCCCTTCATCAATATATCAGTCTGCTATTAATTACATCAACATGCATGATCACCAACATGCTGATCTCCTATGAATAGATTCACAATCATTTTAGATACAAGCATCACATATGTAACATAAATAAATGAAATCATCACTCTTCTTATACTACTTGATGCCATCAACCATGTCGGCAAAAATAATATGAAGTAGGTCACACCAAGATATTCTTGTGGTGGTAAGTAATAAATTGTGGACCACTTGATCAATAGAACATGCCTCATGTATAACACCACGCTATACAGTATCAAAAGCCTTCGGTACCAATAGATATGAAAAACACATTACATAGTAGCTGCTGGGACCGAAACATGAATGAACATGATCCAAATAGGACTGAACCCAAATAATCAATCCACCATATGTTGCACAAATATTAGAACCACTACCAAAAAGGATAAGGATAAAAATATAAGGCACATCCTTCAGTGAACACTTCTATTGATACACCAAGGATATCGGTAATCATCAACCAACATAATCAAAACATGAATATGCATAGGATATGTTGACATCAATGACAACTATTGATGACAACAATATGAATAGAATAAACTTTACATTATAACATACCTCTCTTCTTCCCTCTTCTTTTTAGTTTGAGATTCATCTACAACTCATCATTTAATGTCTCCTAACTCTCTACTATCTTAATGATGGATCACAAAGTGTGATATCACACACACACACACACACACATAATCTAATGAAATCTAATCCATAAATTTAGTATTGATTGAATTTATAGATTTTAAATATCTTATATGAGTAATTATATATTTGTAAGAATCCAGGAATATAAAGGTACATATTTCATTATAGCATCTTTTAATTATCCATGATAGATAAACCCAAGATAAATATTGAAGGTGATTTTTTAGGAGAGATAAAATAAAGTTTCTATTATGTCAAGCATAGAAGCATTTAGTTAAGAAAACATGATGCAATCTGAAATTTTATGTTAGATATGATTTATTTTGAATAATATAAATAAATATTAATAGTAGAAGGGGAGGTAGAAATTAGACACACACCCCCCATATATGCATGCATGTATATGTGTGTGTATGTATGTATGTATATATCTATACATACACATATACATATGGGTAGTATGTATATATGTATGTATGTATATATACATGAATATATGTATGGATGTGTGTGTGTAATTTCATATTTTCACATTTTTTAGTAATAATTATTAGCTGATGATAATTAAATATTAATATAAAATATTTATGCTTCTATGATGTTTTTTTGGTATCTAAATATTATCAAAGGGGCTACACCCATTTTTATTAAAAAATAAATATTTTTTACATCTAATCATAGCTATAAATTATCAAAGCCCATTAACATGCACTACAAAAAATAGATAACTAAACTATCATAACACCGTTTCCTAGCACATAATGCCAAAATCCCCAAAACTCACCAGAGAAGACTCCATCAATTAACATATGATTGGAACAAAATAAAGATTCTTTCATTCCAAAATGTAGATAGACCTAAATATTGAAAAGATTTAGGAAATTTATCGAGCTTTAGAGTGGAAGAAAAGTTGCATATTGAATTTTATGTCACTTTTCTTCCTTCCTCCTTCTTCCTTTTTTCTCTTTAACCAATGTCCATTTTTTTCTTGTGGGTCCATTTTTGAGGTTCTCCTCATACTTCTATGAGAATCCATCTTTTAGCTTTGAATATTCATCCCTTTCCTTTAGAGGCACCATTCTTGAGCTCCCAATTTTCTCGATCAATACTTTGTTTTGAACCTTTGCTAACTTGTCACTATCAATTCCCTTCTCTTCCCAATGTGGATAATATATTATAATGAGAGGAAAAGACACCATTCCTGTTAGATTCTTTTTTATTCACCTTAGTGATCTCACCCTCCTTAGCTACCTCAACCTTTTCCATAGATAAATGATGTGAGGGGACTACTTTCCACCATATGGTTTGGTCATTGTATCTATGTTTGGAACACTAGGTAGAAACGTGCTTGGTATCAAAACATTTATAGCATCAAAAAGAGATATATTTGTAGTCTATATTTTAATTCAACATCCATTTTAAAAGTTGAGTGATATCTTGACAAAAATATCTTTAGTGATATCATCATCCACCAAAATGTGGGCATATGTTCTGTGAAAAAAATTGAAGATCCCTCATCAACCCACAAAAATTACTCCATTCACCCCCTTTCTTGGGTTTAAAATAGTTGTAAAAACATAAGGACTAAGGCTTTCTTTGATGAGCCCCTTGTCAAGTAACTCTTGATCTTGTCTTCTAATCTCTTCATTCTTTTATGGTGTCATCTTACAGGTTGATTTTATTAGGAAAATTATCCCCTAGTATGAATTCAATGTGATGGCTAATATTCCTTATTGAATGCAAAGAGTTTGGGATCTTTTCTAATACTATATCAATATACTTCTTGAGCAAGTCCTAGTTCTCCAAAGGAAAATCATCCTTCTTGATTGTTGTTATAATATTCCTAGGCCTTCTGATGATTGCAAGGCCTATTTTATCCTCTTCCATGAATTTTATGAACTAATTCTCACCTACCAACATCAAACTTGAGCCCACTTGTTGAGTTTTGTCTTCCTCCTTCAAAGGTTCTATAATGTAGGATACTTCATCTTTCTCTATAACATAAGTATTATTTCTACCATCATTCTTAGCACTTCTATAATATTTCCATGGTCTACCAAGTAGAATATGACATACATCCATTGGAATAATGTCACACATGACTTTGTCCTAATATCTCCATATTTGGTACTCAAACCAACATTATTCATTACCCAACACTTTCTTCCCTTTGTTCAACCATGACACCATATAAGGTGCATCATGTGGTAACCTTTTTAATTTAAATATTTCAATGAGTTAAACAACAACTAAGTTATTCATACTAACTAAATCAATGACAATTTGGCAACACTTTTACATTTACAATTAGTTTTGAATAGTGAATTTTATTGGGGTGGTTCCTTCTCCATAGGCACTTTGATCAATGTTATCCTCATCAACAAAGACTCTCCAACTTTTGGATATTCATTTTTTTGTGAATAATTTACACTTGCAATATCACCACCTTGAACAACTTGGTTCCTTATCTCACTCCTAAAAGATGTGGTAGATTTTTCTTAAAGGCACTCCCAAGTTTGATGACCTGCAAATTTGTTAAATTTTTAGAATTTCCAGTTAAACCATGTTATCCTTCTCTATGTCCAAATGTGCCCCTAAAATTATATCTTCTTCCTCTAACATTGCCCCTTAAATATGATGTTTTTTCTTGAGAATTACTTGTCTCTCTTTGAGACCTTTGGGACTATCCTCTACTAGGAAATTCCCCTCTTCCTCTAGAATTCCTTACCCTACCTCTATTTTGTTTCTCTTGCATTATTTTCAATTTCTCTTTAGCCTTCGTGTCTAGTTAATAGAATTTTTCTTTTATCCTAGGGCTTGTAAGACTCAATTCATCCTGTCAACTATGTCTTAACCCATTAAGTTATCTTGGCACTTTATCAACATCACCCTTCATATGGCCTGATTTGATACCTAATTTGAAAATTTGTTCTATGTATGCATATACATCCATGTATTTTTTTCTCAACTTTTGTAGTTTCTTATACAACTAAATGACATATTCACTAGGTACAAATTTTCTTTTCAACTTTGCAACCATTCTATCCCAAGAGTGATAATTGTTTTTCCATTCTTCCTTCTCTCTTCTTGAATATAATCCCATCAAAGCTATGCGTGACTTTTCAACTTTTTCCTTTCCAACTTCACCTATTTTTCTTTATATACCTCCATAAATTCAAATCACATATTCAATTCTCTTATTCAAACTACCTGCATACACTGAAAGTTCCATATTCACCTTATAACCTTCACCCTTGACTTCCTATATTAGTCTTTCTAGACTCAACTCGTCAACATCTCTCTCTCTCTTCTTGTGGTGGATTGTTTTCACCTATTCCATCTTATTGACCTATGACCACTCATGTTCTTTGATTAGTCTCAACTATTGTAAGCCTTACATCAATATTAACTCACAATTATTTTAACTCTTGGGAAAGAGAGTCTCTCATCTCTTTTATATCCTTTCTACTACTTTGTCAACAAAATAAACACTTGGAGGAATATTGTACTTGTTTTTATGACTCTTTACAAACTTTATCTAGTTTCCTTGATTTTATTTTCTTTGATACCAATAATATTATAGAGGAAGAACTCATATTTTGGCAAATACACAAATCTTACAAAAGGCCTCTTCAATGATAACATAGGTGCAACCTATGTTCAGTCTCCTAGGCCACTATCATTGGGCCTATAGGGTAAAATTTGAATATAATTGCATTATATATGTCAGATTTAATTGAAAAAATTGTTATATGGCATACATGAACATAGTTCAGTCCTTTTGAATGACCTTTAACAAGGTAGCAGTTCATTTTTACTACACTTCTTGTTTGCTCAATCTCAAGGAAACAAATCTAGTAATTTAAAGGTCATACAAAGTACACACTGATTAAAAACACTTAAAAACTGATTTGAATAACTCCTCACATCATTCTTAGGGTGGTTTGTTTGATTATTTAGTCCCAAAACATACACTATCACACTTTAACATTACCCTTGTTATGCTAGTATACACTATCTTCCTAGGATAGTCAACCATAACTCATGCAAAAAACAATAGAAAGCTATGGGATTTGGAGGAATTAGATTTTATGTTGGCACAAACCTCCACACTAATTTTCATTAAAATCCATTAGTGTGAGGTCACACTATAATTAAAATATTTCCACTAGAAACCTTAGCCAGTGTTTATATCTATTAAAATAGAAATTATAATGTCTTACACAAAACATAATGAAAACTAATGAAACTAATTTAAAAAGTAAGATAATTAAAATGATAACTTCTTCAATCATGTGTAGAGAATTACATGGATGTACGGTCCACACAAAACCAATATTTCAAACTGTAATGTATGAAACATGGAAAAAAGGATTAAATAATATAGTTTTCTCTATTCTTTTCATCCAAAAATTCTCTTCTCAACCAAATAGTTCATTTACATTAGTTTTCCTCCATTCCTAATAATCCACAATTGATTACATAACAAGTTGTTTCATGTTGGCAATTTGTGCAACTTTTGCAACTTTGCAACTTTTTTGCAATTTTTTTAAATTGACATTTAAGCACCCAAACCTGCTCAATTGGCCTTCAAATGACCCAAAACGGTCTTACAATGATCTTATTTGACCCCAAAAAAACCCAAACCACATAAAAAAAAATTTTTATAAATTTACCTAACATGCATCAAAGATGCCCCTACATCGTTGGGTCAACTAGAAGCCAACAAAAACTTCATTGTCAAGCAATAGAACATCACAACTCTTCTTTAAGAGAAAACTAAAAACTAAAAATTGAATTGAGACATTGCACAAGAATTTTGAGCATGTCCTCAAAACTTCAAAACCACAAACTACACTATGGATAAATGCAAATGATTCTCCTAACCAATCCTAATACATAGCTAGACTGTCAGTAAAATACAACTACCAACCATAACTGTAATACTAAGAACTTAAAACATAATCGTGCAACATCCATAAAACATAAAAATTATATTGAGAATCACATGAAATCATCACCAAATGTAGATGAATGTAGATCATTCTCCTATATAGACGTCACATATTCTTTCTATCATATTCAAAATTCCAATAGTGTACCATTTTGGAAACAACAAATATTCACTGAAGAGAAACACCAAAGCACATATGAACTTCTAAACACTTTTTTGTGACCTTCACTTTCATTAGGCTGACATCAATAACAACACTAAACTCATATTTCTAACAATCTTCCCCTTTTTAATCATCAATAAAAACTCCTCCTTAGGGTATATATCTCCACAAGTATTCTCTCCCTCTTTCACATCAAGAGCTAAAGGTGCAACTCTCAAAATTATCTCTATTTATTAGGTATATATCTTTGTTTCAAACTTATATAATATTTTATTGCAACTAGGAAACCACAAACTTCCTTCTCCCCTTGAGAGAATCCACCACGTCAATCTAGGATATAAAAAAATAAATTTGAATCTCTCATTTAAAAGATGCACCACTTTATGCATCTAATTAGGAGGGTAAGTATACAATAACTTTTGCATGAGATACTCACAACTATCCTTTAATAGTCCCTTGGTAAAAATATCTGCAATCTGATCCTTTTTAGGCACATACTCTAATTTGACTTCTTTTTCTACAACCTTATCTCTTAGAAAGTGATATGAAATAGAAATATATTCGGTATTTGAATGAATCATCAGATTCTTCAAAACTATTTCACTTGTATTTCCATACATAATAGGAATAACCTCATCATACATCAACTTGATATCTCTTAAATTTTGATTCATCCATACCACTTGAATGCAACAATATGATTATACAATATACTCTACTTATGCTATAGACAAGGATAATGAATCCCACTTGTTAATTTTCCAAGAGACCAATTTGTCTCCCAAGAAAAATGCACCACCACTATTACTTCTTCTATCATCAAAGAATTTGACCCAATCAACATCTATATAAACCTTTAAAGAGAAATCAACACCTTTCTTATAACAAAAACCAAAACCTATCTAAATATACTTTTCACGACCTTGTTATGAGATTTCATAAATTGAGCTTGATAAATTGAAAACAAACAAATTGCATGCATAATATCAAGTCTTGGAAATTTTAAATATAATAATCCACCAATCATAGATCTATAAAGAGTGTGATCCACTTCCAGAGATTCCTCATCATTGATCAAATAGAAACTAGTAACCATAGGGATACTTACCTATTTAGAGTTTTAGATACCAAACTTCTTAAACATATCTTTGATATAATTCAAATTGAGAAATTAAAATACCATCATCTAACTAATTTATTTGGATATCAATAAAAAATTACAACACACCAATCATTGACATCTCAAATTTTGTATGCATCTCTTATGTAAAACTCTTATGTATATATCATTGTCTCCACCAAAAACAATATCATCAACATACACAACAACTATTAAAATTTTATTTCCTTCAACCTTGAAATAAAAATTATTATTTTGTACCTTTATTGAGTTTTGTTGTGGTAAATACCTATCCAAACTTGCATACCAATGTCAAGGAGCTTGCTTGAGTCCATATAGAGTCTTCTTAAGTTTGTATACCATGTCTAGATTATTTGAAAACTAAAATCCACTTAGTTGATAAATGTAAAATTCTTCTTCAAGATCTCATTTTAAAATGTTTACTTGGCATCAATTTCATACACTTTAAAGTTTGTGTAAGAAAAAAATGCAAGAAACATCATAATAGCTTCCATCCTAGCCACTTGAGAAAAATTCTCCTAAAAATATATACCTCCAACTTGTGAATATCCTTTACAAACAAATCTATCCTTGATTCTTTTTACTTATTCATCTTCATTCAACTTATTCTGAAACACACTCTATGTTCATTTCACATTCTTTCTCACCGATGTAGGTCCTAGTTCCCATGTCTGATTCTTACCAATCTGATTTAGTTTTTCTTCCATTTATCTCATCAATCCATAATCCTTTCTAGATTTTTAAAAGGTCTTTGGTTCCACCGAAGATTAAAAGAACAAAAAATTTCTTGTTCACTTACCTTGGCAAGTATTCTCTAGGTCTAAACTCCCTTATCTTTATCTCCAATGATCTATTCTGAGCATACTTTTCTAGTATCTCAGGTGATTTTTCTAATTCCTTATCTTCAACATATAATTCTTCTTTGTCTTCATATTCTTTCTCTTCAATAATGTAGGTGGTATCTTCAATATCATCTTTAATTCTAAAGCAACTTGATTCCACTACTAATTTACACTAACATTTGTGCTTTCCACAATTCTCTTGAGTCTCTTATTATTACACTTGTTTTCTTTGATTCTTATAGAATATCTGAGGAAAATCCTTCATCAGATCTTGAGTCAAAATTTATGAAATCTTCATCTCTCCTAATGTGGCATTTTCTTTTAAAAATTATTAAATACTTGATAGTAAGGTTATTTCATTCCATATCTCATAAGGGGTCTTAGAATGATTAAACCTCACTTGTACCCTATTAATAATATAAATAAAAGTATGCCAACCTCCTTTCAATACATATCAGGTAGGTTAGAATCCTTCAATATTATCCTAGATATTTATTGAGTAGTCCTATTGTTTGTTTCAACAACTCCACTCTAATGTGAAATCCTAGGTGCAAATAGATGTCTTCTAGTACCATTTTCTTCACAAAATATTTAAAATTAAGTTAATGTAAATTATCAACCTCTATCAAACCTTAAACATTTGATATTATCTACTACTTCATTCTCAACCATAGATTTGAACACTTTAAATCTATCTAAGATTTTAATTTTTCCTTATAATAAAGTAATCTTGGCCATTCTAAAGTAACCATTAATAAGCAACATTAAACTCATTTCACCATACAATCTTCTTGTTCTTTTTGGTACACATTGGTTACAATATATTACCTCTAGAGGTTTTGTAGTAGAAAACTCCTTATTCTTTAATATGGCCCTTGTCTTATTCTCCATCTAACATTCTTTGTACATTGCATTAGTTGGTTTTCTAATCATTGATAAATCTCTTACTGCTTGAGTAGAACTAATCTTTAGCATGGTGTAAAGGTTAATTCATCTCACCCTTTTGTGCCAAAACTAACATTCACTAATTTATGCTATTAGACATCTATTTTCTTGGTTTTATTTTAGGTAACATACATTACCATTAGTCATTATTCCTTCTTCAATTAATCTTTTGAAATATTCTGTTTTGATTTCATATCTAGAACCATGAAAAGAAAGCTTGTAGCCTTTATTTCACATCTAACTAACATTGAGAAGATTATGTCTTTAAGCATTAACATAGTAAACATACTCTATCTTATTCTTAACATCAATGGATACAACTCCTTTACCATAAATTGGTGGACCTTATTCACCAAAAAACTTTACAAATCTATTAGTGTATCTTTTAAAATCAAGAAACTTTCTTTTATCATGATCATATGATTTGAGCATCCACTACCAATCACCCAATCTTTCAATTTGTCTTTTGGATGTAGTGCAGTCCACATAATCATTGATCTTTCTCTATTTTTGTTAATATGTGAAGTACCAAAATTTTCACTATCATCTTTATTTATGGCCTAAAATAATGTTTAATCTTTTGAATCATCACAATATTCATTATCAAGTGAGTGAATTTTATTTTTAGTAAAATATTCTTGTCATCTTATCTCTGTCACCCTCTCTATAATTTTTGTCATCTCTTCTAAAATTATCTTTTCTTTTTTATCATCATATACCATTATATAATTATCTTTCTTGAAGGTACATCTAGTGGCATAGTGACCAATCATTAAACAATTGAAACATTTAAAGGGTAACTTAGCTTTTTATTTTTAGGAGCCTTTCCTTTGTCTTCTCACAAAGTTTTCTTCTACATCATCCATATTATTGCTTTATTTCAATTTTATCTTAATTATTCTTACTAGATTTGAATGATGCTCCCTTCTTGAAATTATAAATTCACATTCACACATGTCAAAAGTAGAGATCACTCCATAAAGTTTATTTGTAGTATTCTTGTCGATTTCATGACATTCTTCAATAACATGTAACATAGGTCTATAGGATTTTGGAATTTTTCTATCCACTTCCCTCAAAAATTCATTTTCCTCGATAGCTCCACCAATACCTTTGATTACATTTACTATTTTAGTTACTTGGTGCAAGTACCTATCAATGTTACCATCTTATAAAATCCTTAGATTCCTAAAATTGTACTTCAGGTTCTACATCTTGATTTTCTTGATTTTCACATCTAGCTCATAGATGCTACTAAGATTTTTCCAAATATCCTTTGCAAACTTGCATACATGAGCTTTAATAGTTTTGAATCCCTCAAACTACTTATGATTGCATGTATTTCCTTTCCATTGTTCTTTTGTAACCTAATCTCATCTAGAGTAGAAGGACCAACAAAAATGGTAGTATATCCTATCACAAAAATTCCCATATTCCAAATGGTAGAGAGTTTAAATATGATTATATTTTCATCTTATGGAAAGCATACTTAGTGTAATCAAACTTCAGTACCTTGTGCACCATCTTAGACCTTCCTCAAGTGGTTAAGCTTCTCCTAGAGGAACCTCACACTGATACAAATTGTTGAAAATACCACAATATTAAGAGGGGGTGAATCAATCTTGAGCATATATTTAAAAAATTTCAATCAAAAACTCTCACTCTAACAAACCTAACAAACTGAATCAAAGTTTCCCCCTCCTCTGGCCCGTCCTCTTCCTTACCTCCTACTGTCTTGAAGAAACCTAATCCTCCTATTGGCATCATTATGTCGGAAAAAATTGCTCCTGACATTCCTTCTCAGATCCAGTCTTCGGATGCTAAGAAACTTACCTCTCGAGACTCTGTTTTTATTGATGCCCAGAATAGTCAGCAGGTTCCCATTTCTGAATTGCCTCATCCTACCCCTGTGGAGAATGTCGTGGATGACCATGATAATTTTTATGCAAAGGGTAGAAGTATCATCC
>MU225764.1:885452-899406 GCA_018584345.1 Thuja plicata
TGTGTGTGTGTGTGTGTGTGTGTGTGTGTGTGTGTGTGTGTGTGTGTGTGTGTGTGTGTGTGTGTGTGTGTGTGTGTGTGTGTGTGTGTGTGTGTGTGTGTGTGTGTGTGTGTGTGTGTGTGTACATGTAGTAGAATAACTGAGAGGTGGGGAATGAGTTATCCTCGGGTCCAGATGTGCCCATATAAAACTTTATACCTCTTTCAACAACTCAGATTTGCTCGACAGCAATAAATAACAAAAGTGTTCATTTTACTATACTAATGAAATAAGCTTACAGAAACTTAATAGTAAACACAACATAAACATTCACACATTTTGACACCATGATTTAACGTGGAAACCCAATATGGGAAAAAACCACCAGTAACATGCTACCAAAATTTCACTCTTCTAAAATGATGCCCTGTTAGGAGTCAACCCTGTTAAAGGTTACAAAACACACTGTCAAATGTGACCTGGTTAAAGGATTTAATCACCCTGTTAGGAGTGGCCTTGTTAGAGGACTTAGAACATTCCAATCTGAATGTCACCTTGTTCAGAGGATTTACACAATGACTGTTAGGTCAACCTAGTTAAATGATTTGAACTGATACAATGGTTAGAAAGTAATCAGTAGGTGTGATCTAATACATACAACTTACTTTGCCAATCCAGATCCAATTTCAGCTCTAATGTTAATTCACTGAGTGGCCTCCATTTTCATTTCAAACTTCAGATCTACTTGGAAATCCAACAAGCAATCTCGCTCTGCTTCTCTTCTCAACCTTCTCTGCTACATCTTTCCAATCAGTCAATTAAACATGCAATACTCTTGCATACAACTTCTCCTTGCACTTGGAAACATAACAATAACCTCAGTAGGTTATATTATACCTCTTCATCTAGTTCAGATAGATCATTTTCCACTTAATCAAGATCATAGATCTTAGGTTAGGTCAGATCCAATGGATCTTTACATCATTACATTTAATTTACTTCTCCAATATAGTCATTAATTAAACATTGAATCCATGCACTAATAATGGTTTCCTGTGCATTAAATGAGTGTGGACCAATCTTAATTAACAATGCATATCCCAATAAAATCAACTATGTCGGCCAGAGATCTCAAATCTTATCAATTACTAAAATACTGCTGCTCGGCTTTCTCTGTCTCCCTCGGCATTTTACTGGCACTCGGCATCACCTTTCACTTTGCTCGACATCAAATTTTCTTTTCTCGGCATCGACCTTCCAGTGAACTATCAGTGAAAGATAAAAAACATATCACTTTTCCAAAGTGCCAAATGATCAAGTACCGTGGTGTATACTCATAACTCAACCATTTCCTCGGTCTTCTTGTTATCCTATTCTTCAAATCTTCATCAATCAATAGATATGTGTAGGCATACTTTCAGTCCCCCATTTTTGAACTTTCAAAATCTAAGCCTTGTGAAAAAATTCCCCAAATATCTCTGAATTTTCTATTGATATTCTTGCAAAGTTACTTGCTAGTTATGAAAATTTAGTCAAGGAGATTATTAGTCATGAATGGATCAGTGGAGTTAAGTAACATGCATGCTTCGAGATATTCTAAATTGGTGTCCTAGTTGGTATTAAGGGTGAAGTTTGGTAATTGGGGTGATTGTAAATTTTAAAAGAGTACGAGGACATTTTTGAAGTCATCTTCTATTATGAAACAGGCTATGTTGATGCCCCTGATATGTTCCAAAATTTTCTATAACAATGTTCCTTGGATCGGTTTAAATTTGAAGATATTTAGTGAAAATGTTGATTTTGATACAAGCATAATTCAAAGGTTCAAAGCAGAATGGGATTCACAGTCAAATTGTGAGAGTCCACCAAGAAGATGTGGAAAATACCCTCCCATAGTCATTTTTTGCCAAAGAGTCACAAACGGATGTGAGAATGCAAAATCCTGATAATGGTAAAGTTTTAAAAGTCAATGTTATGGCGAAAGCAAAAAATGTATATTTCAATATTTCATATGAAGCAAAAATTGGATTTTCCATGAAAGGAAAAAGCATAGCGGAAAGCACATTTTTCGCTATGCCTTTCGCACTCCATATTGAATTTTCTGCCAAAAGCTATGGCAAAGACAAATGAGGAAATCTTGACAAGGGAAGAAAATTTGATCATAAGGAAGATCTTAGCTGAAAAGAGAAATGCCCAAGCTTGAAGGAATTCCTTTGGTAGATTTTGTCCTTCAAGGGTCATTTTCCACCAACAGGGAGGCAGAAAATGGAGTCGAAAGGTAAAATCCTGACATACCGAATAATAACAAGATGCATCAGTAGTATATTGTGATGGAGAAAATGATTCTAGTCTCCATTGCAAATGGAATTCTGATATAGTTGTGATAGAAGCCCAAGCACCAGAATAGGAAGGAAAAGGGGGGGCTCATGAAAGTTATCCAAATACAAAGTGGTTATCCTTATTAAAAGCCCAGGACACAAATAACTATGCGATTGTCAATTTTGCAAAATTCAATAAGTGGAGGATTTGATAAGTAAAGTGATCTGCCATATGGATAAAGATGAAGGAGTCCTGACTTGAGATGTAAGAACAGAGCAAGCACTCGAGCCATTAGTAGTGAGGTGTGAATTTGTGTCGAGGCTTGGTCTGGGTAAGTTTCCACATGCTAGAAGTATACAATGAAAGGTTGAGAAGTCTTCAGATACATTATATATACTACATGCATCTCTTAATGTTGTCTCGAATTCAAAGGTTGCACATAGAGAATAATTCAGTTGAACACACTAAACACCAAAGCAAGGCAAACTCTCCGTCTACCCAACTCCTCTCTCCATTAAACATGAGCATGATCATGTGTAAGCCAAGGCAATGGATTCAAACAAGCTATGTCAAACTATATGATTCCACAATATCAATCTTTGATATGAACATCAACACAGACTCGGTGTTAGTCAAATTGATTTGAGTCATAGCCGAGTTTCCTCTAATGAACTACAAAAACACCCACTGGTGAACCCAAACAGAGCTGTGTTCAAAGGAGAATTACATGGGGGAACATCGATGCCACTCACAGGCCAGAGGCATAATCTAGTCCAAAGGTAAGAACATGCTTCCGAGAGTAACATCCACAGGCCAAAAACTTGCTATAGTGTTCATCCACTTTGCTTTGGGAAGGTTTACTAGAAAATAGATGAAGAAAAATAGAGAGTTGGGGTGGAGATGTTTCCATTTCTCTAATTAAACAACAATGCCTAAGCTCGGGAAGCATACGAAAGATAAAATACAATCTTGCGGTCTGAGTGATTGATTTTTCTTCCAGATCAAGTCAAAGTCACATCTACGAAGGTGCAAAATCCATAGAAAATCACATATATATTATACATTGGACCGTTCCTTTGTTCATTGTTTGGTCTTCACACTATCGAGCATAACCATCGGTTGATTGAAACTAGAATCGCAATGTCAAAGCACACAAGGCTCAAGTTCATGGAAGGTGTCTCCTTTGTTGGAGGATGAACTCATATGCTAAAATAGAACATCCGGTCCACAAAGATCACTGGGCCAAGATGCAATATGTAAGAACAGAGCATGTATAGTTTCCACATAGTCATCATCGACAGAGCACTCATTAGGTATGTATTGCTATAGAGACCGAACCCAAAACTATTTATCCAAGAAGATGGCCACAAGTAATTCAACAAAGTGCCCAACTTGATGAGAATAGGGAGTCCACAAAATAGTAGTATTTTTGATGGAGAAGTATTTTGAGGCTCCAAGAGACATTAACAACATATGACCAGTCACTAGAATGATAGTTGTTGGTTAGTGATGCCTAAACCTACAGGTCATAATAGTGAAGACTTATGTGTAAAATCCTTAAACCCAGGTGTCTAGAAAGCTACAGATGAATGATGTCTTCATTCCCACATATATGCACACAATTTTGGCTAGTGTCTTCTATTCTATTTAATCCATGTGTATCGAGCCAAGTGTAAAGAAGGTGCAGTTGATTATTGATAAAATGCAAATACAGTCATAAAATTGGTAATTATTGATACACGACATTCAGTGTTCATAGAAGATTTACTTTTCATGTTTTAGTTGATAAAGACATGAGCCTAATGTAAGATTTCAAAATACCACTGCGTTTGAAATGATTGCAAACATAAGTGGATGTATGTGCCCGAACCATGAAGAAGATTGATTAGAAATAAATGTTATGTTGCTACACTAGATTGTGACATAGAGTATAACAGTATGATATGGGTGCTCGTAAGAATGAAGAAATGCTACACTCTCTATCATGGAGAGGTGTAAATCCCATTAAAAACCCATGATGGTGTGATGTGTTTAGAAATAGACTTTTTACTTCATGATCTCACATGGAATATAGAGATGTCAGATTTGGAGGTGGGGTAAAAGTATATGTATGCAGGGCCTGTGATATATGGAAAAGGGGATGATGCGGTACGATCCAAGTGTAAGTTTGAATGAATCAATATATAAGGATATGAATAAGATAATGAGTCATCGATTTTCTATTGATGATAAAAAAGGTTGGTGTCAGCATTAATTAAGTTAAAGTGACTCTTATGAACCCAATGGATTGATTTAAAGCCATATAGCAGTTACTAGAGTGAAGGTGGAGACATTCAAATCAGATGAAGATATAGAGGATAGATAGAAAATCTTTTCTAAAAGGGGATCTCATTACCATACAACATAAGAGAATATGAAAAGACATCGAAAGCCAAGTGTCCAAGAAATGAGATTCGGTTATAGAACTGAAAGGGCAGTTACATAAATGAAGGGTCATGAGGATTCTGAGAGGCTACTTATGGTAAAATATTTTCATTCACCAGTGGTTCCTTTTCTACTAGAGACAGAGTGCTGGAGTAGGGAGGAAGACAACATTTCATTCATGCATTTCATTTCATGTATTCAGGGGATTTGTATTCTGATTTTTGTAATTGATTTGGCAAAGAGATTGTGAGAAAATAAAGTCTGAGTATTCTTATTTGTTGTGTTCAATACAAAGAGAGGTTTTATTCTGAATCAGAGCATCTAGTTATTAATTTTCTGATTATAATCAATCGAAGCATTTTTGTATTTAGTTTTGACAACTTTCTTGCACCTTGAGTCAGATGGCGAATGGGTTGTAGATCAGAGTATTCTCATCTATTTCTGTTGCAAAGATTAGGATGTTTAATATTCTTTTCATTTCATTTCTTAATCCACATTGTCAGCATTCATTTCTGCATTACCAATGCTGGGAATTCATATGAAGTGTGGTTTCTTGGAGTTGGCTAGGTTTAGGGTTGAATTCTCTGCCCGAGTTATTTCAATCTGGGGCTGACTTGGTTTTCCTCTTTCGTTCTTAGGTTAAGAACATACCCAGTTAGTTTAGGAATTGGACAAATTCATTCACTATCATTCATAAGGGAGTTGTACCTTTCAATTCAGAGGACATCTATCAACTTAATGGTAGATTATCTAACTGTTGGTATTTGATCATTTCTTTTAGATTTGGGCATTTGAGAGTTAAATTGGGAAATAACAATCTGTTTACCAACAGATTTTTGGCAACTCTGCTAGGGAGGCAGAAAATAAGATTAGTGTTGAAGATCATTTCCTCAGTCTTATTATTATTATCTCTGCAAGAGATTGGCTACTCTATTTGGATTCTCATAGTTTTTGGTTGAAGAGTCTACTGCTTTCATTTTCAGAATTATTACTATCTCTATTTGTAGGAGATTGGAAACTCTGATTGAAAAAGACCATGCCCATTAAATTTGTGAAAGGGAAGGGGTCGGATCCTTCCTTTATAGAACTTCATCAAACTCGTGATCCAATGTTGCGTGATTTTTTTTATGATTTTAGATAAAGTATCACTTGAGGAAGAAAAATGAATTTGAGCATTGAAGAAGACCATGTACCATTTCTATTATGGAAAAGTGTTTGTGCCAGGTATCACAAGATGAAAGAGCTGGAATTGAAAATGAAGTTGTTGCAGCACTACGAGAGAAGAGTGTTGCAGTTAAGTGAAGAATTGAAGGTGGATGATGGTGAAGTTTCAGAAGTCCCACATGACCTTGTTTCTTATAATTTTTCAGTGTTGAGTGAACGTGACATTCAACCAAAGAAACAAATCAGAAAATTACCTACCCGTGAAGAAATAGATGCTGAAAGTGATCCAAATCTGCAATTCCTTTGGATTGCCTTTAAAGAGAGTATTGCTGAAGGTGAAATGAAGGGATTGAGTTTCTCTGAAGATCATCAATTTGCCCTAATGCTAAACTGCGTAATCCAAAGGTATTTTAATGTCCAAGATCAAAGAAAAGGGAAATTTGTTCCAACAAATATGCATGAAGAAAAATCACAAAATAAAGAAATCATATCTGCAAATTGATCGGTTCTTGGAGAGCAGGAAGTATTCTAGTTTCAAGAAGAAAAAATTTTGATGAACAAAGATATTCTTGATAGCGGCAAAGAAACGGTAAGAAAAGTAGAAAAAGAAGATTTTCCTATGCTTTCTTTTGCTCCTAATATTGAAAGTTTCAGATTTGATGAAAATAGTGATGATTCATTACATGAAGTTTCTTTTGAAAATCATTCTATGGTTTGCACGCAAATGGAATATGAAGCTTTTAAGTTTGAAGAAGTTACTTGCAAAGATGATTTTCCATCCGCACAATTTGATGAAAATCCTATATTAGAATCTTTTTTTTTTGAAGAAAATGTGACCTTAGGTCTTCTCGATGAACTATGTATTAATGAAAGGGTTGAATCATGTTTTGATAATCATTCTTTTAAGTCTGAAAATGTGGTTGAAGAAGAGGTCGTAAGAACATATTTTGTACAGGGAATCTCAGTAACTAACAAAGTGTTGTAGCACCATGAAGAAAATAAAGAGCTAGACTATATTTTTCTTTGTCATGAAATAGAAGTTAATCAATTCTTGGTGCCAGCTAAATGTAAGTGTTCCTCTACAATTGATTCAAGCATTGAGGTTTTAAATTTGGATGAAAAATTATTAGAATTGATATCCACAAAGAATGATGGAGTTGTTTCTGATTGGATTGATCCTATGAGTAAAGAAAGTCCATGCTATTTCATTTTTTATTTGAATTCTGAATTTTCTCCTGAAGATGATCACATTGGATATCAGTATAATGCAGTAACTTTTTCAGAATCGTGTTAATATTCTAATTTTTTCAATACTGGTTTGAACGCTGAAATCCTTGTTAAAAATGATATTGTCAAAGGTGGCGAATGTGAATATGTTTCAGTATCATTTTCAGAATCTTTTGAATATTTTTCTTCTTCACCAAGAATGGTCAAATGTATGAGAAGTGATATGCAGGAGAGTGTAGAAGAATCAGGGATTTATGATGAGGCATGACTATTTGGGAGATGTTTTTGGGTCACTAAGTTTTGGCACCTTGTTAGTTTGGGTCTCAATGATGAAGAGTTTTTCAAGGGACCTTGGTTTTGGTTCAGTCTTGTGAAGCACGATCCACTTTTCCAGAAAAGCTTATTCTTCTCTTTGTCAATTAATGGTAGTGCCCCTGTCAAAATTTCAGGTATTGATCAAGCCTATATCTCTTTTTAAAATGAAATATTTTTAGATTTGTTGAAAGAGAAATATTATGAGGTTACCTTAGTCAAGGTTTATCCTGAGATTAAAAAATAAAATCTGTATACTAAGAACATCATCTAGATGCTGGAAATTCTTTTGATTATGGTAGTCTCAAGTGTTTGGATAATAAAGATGATATGGTGTTTTCTTTAGAGATATGTGAGAGATTTTTGTTTCGGTTTAAGGTTGGAAATGGTCTTGAATCTTACATTCAAAAAGATAAAGAAGAGTCGGGAATTTACATGGTGAAGGCTGGTTGTTTGTAAAATATATTTGGGTCACTAATTTATTGCACTATGATAGTTTTGTTTTCAGAAATAAAGAAGCTATTAGAGAGTCTTTGTTTTGGTACAGCTTGTTGAAGTGTAATCCACTTTACCAGAAAGGCTCATATTTTTCCTTTCTAGTCAATGGCCCTATGGGTTCTCCTACCCTCTTTCCTTTTGGTGAGGCCTCCTCACCATGTTTATAATAAGTTTCCTTCTGTAGTTTTGGTGTGCTTATCTTAGCCTTTCCCACTTTCTCAGTTTTGGTTTTGGCCCTGCTCCCCTCCGCCCTCCCAGCAAGTAGCTCTTTTTTGTCCTCATTATGCCTAGAATCTATAGACCAATGGATAAGGCACTTGTTTTTATCAGAGACATTGGATTCTCTATGCACTTTATAGTACATATTCCCCAATCAGAGCCAGTTGTAGGTGTACTTTCAGTCCCCCATTTTTGAACTTTCAAAATCTAAGCCTTGTGAAAAAATTCCCTAAATACTCTCAGAATTTTCTATTGATATTCTAGTGAATTTACTTGCTAGTTATGAAAATTCAGTCAAGGAGATTATTAGCCATGAATGGATCAGTGGAGTTAAGTAACATGCATGCTTTGAGATATTCTAAATTGGTGTCCTAGTTGGTATTAAGGGTGAAGTTTGGCAATTGGGGTGTTTGTAAATTTTAAAATAGTACGGGGACATTGTTGAATTCATCTTCCATTATGAAACAAGCTATGTTGATGCCCCTGATATGTTCCAAAATTTTCTATAAAAATGTTCCTTGGATCGGTTTAAAGTTGAAGATATTTAGTGAAAATGTTGATTTTGATACAAGCATAAGTCAAAGGTTAAAAGTAGAATGGGATTCACAGTCAAATTGTGAAAGTCCACCAAGAAGATGTGGAAAATGCCCTCCCATAGTCATTTTTCACCAAAGAATCACAAACGGATGTGAGAATGCAAAATCCTGATAATGGTAAAGTTTTAAAAGTCAATGTTATGACGAAAGAAGAAAATGTATATTTCAATATTCCATATGAAGAAAAATTTGGATTTTCCACAAAAGGAAAAAGCATAGTGGAAAGCTCATTTTTTGCTACGCCTTTCACACTCCATATGGAATTTTCTGCCATAAGCTATGATAAAGACAAATGAGGAAATCTTGACAAGGGAAGAAAATTTTATCATAAGCAAGATCTTAGCTGAAAACAGAAATGCCCAAGCTTGAAGGAATTCCTTTTGCAGATTGTCCCTCAAGGGTCATTTTATGCCAACAGGGAAGCGGAAAATGGAGTCGAAAGGTAAAATCCTGACATACCAAATAGTAACAAGATGCATCAGTGGTGTATTTTGATGGAGGAAATTATTCTAGTCTCCATTGCAAATGGAATTATGATATAGTCATGACAGAATCCCAAGCACAAGAATAGAAAGGAAAAGGGGGGGCTCATGAAAGTTATAAAAATATAGAGTGGTAATCCTTATTAAAAGCCCAGGACACAAGTAACTGTGGGATTGTCAATTTTGCAAAATCAAAAAAGTGGAGGATTTGGTAAGTAAAGTGATCTGCCATATGGATAAAGATGAAGGAGTCCCAACTTTAGATGTAAGAATAGAGCATGCACTCGAGCCATTAGTAGTGAGGTGTGAATCTGTGTCGAGGCTCGGTCTAGGTAAGTTTCCACATGCTAGCAGTATACGATGAAAGGTTGAGAAGTCTTCAGATACATCATATATACTACATGCATCTCTTAATGATGTCTCAAATTTGAAGGTTGCACATAGGGCACAGTTCAGTTGAAGACACTAAACACTGAAGCAAGGCGAACTCTCCATCTACCTGACTCCTCTCTCCATTAAACATGAGCATGATCATGTGTAAGCCAAGGCAATGGACTCAAACAAGCCATATCAAACTGTATGATTCCACAATATCAATCTTTGATATGAACATCAACACAGACTCAGTGTTAGTTGAATTAATTTGAGTCATAGCCGAGTTTCCTCTAATGAACTGCCAAAACACCTGCCAGTGAACCCGAATAGATCTATGTTCAAAGGAGAATTACATGGGGGAACATCGATGCCACTCATGGGCTAGAGGAATAATCTAGTCTGAAGGTAAGAACATGCTCTCGGGAGTAACACCCACAGGCCAATAGCTTGGTATAGTGTTCATCCACTTTGCTCTGGGAAGGTTTACTAGAAACTCGATGAAGAAAAATAGAGAGTTGGGGTGGAGATGTTTCCATTTCTCTAATTAAAAAACAATGCCTAAGCTCGAGAAGCATACGAAAGATAAAATACAATATTGCAATCTGAGTGATTGATTTTTCTTCCAGATCAAGTCAAAGTCACATCTACGAAGGTGCAAAATCCATAGCAAATCACATATAGATTATACACTGGACCGTTCCTTTGTTCGTTGGTTGGTCTTCACACTATCGAGCATACCCATCAGTTGATTGAAACTAGAATCGCGATGTCAAAGCACACAAGGCTCGAGTTCATGGAAGGTGTCTCCTTTGTTGGAGGATGAACTCATATGCTAAAATAGAACATCTGGTCCACAAAGATCACTAGGCCAAGATGCAATATGTAAGAACATAGAATGTATAGTTTCCACACAGTCATCATTGACAAAGCACTCATTAGGTATGTATTGCTACAGAGACCAAACCCACAACTATTTATCCAAGAAGATGGCCGCAATCAATTCAACAAAGTGCCCAACTTGATGAGAATAGGGAGTCCAAAAAATAGTAATATTTTTGATGGAGAATTATTTTGAGGCTCCAAGGGACATTAAAAACATATGACCAGTCATGAGAATGATAGTTGTTGGTTAGTGATGCCTGAACCTACAGGTCATAATAGTGAAGACTTATGTGTAAAATCCCTGAACCCGGGTGTCTAGAAAGCTACAGATGAATGATGTCTTCATTCCCATATATATGCGCACAATTTTGGCAGGTGTCTTCTATTCTATTTAATCCATGTGTATCAAGTCAAGTGTAAAGAAGGTGCAGTTGATTATTGATAAAATGAAAATATAGTCATAAAATTGGTAATCAATGATACAGGGCATTCGGTGTTCATAGAAGATTTACTTTTCATGTTTCAGTCAATAAAGACACAAGCCTGATGTAAGATTTCAAAATACCACCACATTTGAAATGATTGCAAATATAAGTGGATGTATGTGCCCGAACCATGAAGAAGATTGATTAGAAATAAATGCTATGTTGCTACACCAGATTGTGACACAGAGTATAACAGTATGATATGGGCACTTGTAAGAATGAATAAATTCTACAATCTCAATCATGGAGAGGCGCCAACCCCATTCAAAACCCATGATGGTTTGATGTGTTTAGAAATAGACTTTTTACTTCACAATCTCATATGGAATACAGAGATGTCAGATTTGGAGGTGGGGTAAAAGTATATGTATGCAGGGCCTATGATATATGGAAAAGGGGATGATGCAGTATGATCCAAGTGTAAGTTTGAATGAAACAATACAAAAGGATATGAATAAGCTAATGAGTCATTGATTTTCTATTGGTGATAAATAAGGTTGAAGATAAAGTGTCGGCATTATTTAAGTTAAAGCGACTCTTATGAACCCAATGGATTGATTTAAAGCCATATAGCAGTTACTAGAGTGAAGGTGGAGACATTCAAATCAGATGAAGATATAGAGGATAGATAGAAAATATTTTTCTAAAAGGGGATCTCATTACCATATAACGTAAGAGAATATGAAAAGACATCGAAAGCCAAGTGTCCAAGAAATGAGATTCGATTATAGAACCAAAAGGGCAGTTACATAAGTGAAGGGTCATGAGGATTCTAAGAGGCTATTTATGGTAAAATATTTTCATTCACCAGGGGTTCCTTTTCTTCTAGAGACAGAGTGCTGGAGTGGGGAGGAAGACAACATTTCATTCATGCATTTCCTTTCATGTATTTAGGGGATTTGTATTCTGATTTTTGTAATTGATTTGGCAAAGAGATTGTGAGCAAATAAATTATGAGTATTCTTATTTGTTGTGTTCAATACAAAGAGAGGTTTTATTCTGAATTGGAGCATTTAGTTATTAATTTTTTTATTATAATGAATTGAAGCATTATAGTGTTATTTATGTTTGAGCACTTTCTTGCATCTTGAGTCAGATGGGGAATGGGTTGTAGATCGGAGAATTATTATCTATTTCTGTTGCAAAGATTAGGATGTTTAATCTTCTTTTCATTTCATTTCTTAATCCGCATTGTCAGCATTCATTTCTACATTACCAATGCTGGGAAGTCATATGAAGTGTGGGTTCTTGGAGTTGGCTAGGTTTAGGGTTGAATTCTCTTCCGGAGTTAGTTCAGTCTAGGGATGACTTGGTTTTCCTCTTCCGTTATCAGGTTAAGAACATACCTAGTTAGTTTAGGAATTGGACAAATTCATTGAATATCATTCATAAGGGAGTTGTACCTTTCAATTTAGAGGGAATCTATCAACTTAATGGTAGATTATCCAACTATTGGTATCTTATCATTTCTTTCAGATTTGGGAATTTGAGAGTTAAATTGGGAAATAACAATCTGTTTACCAACAATATGGTACTCAAATATACAAAAATAGTCTCACCAGTTAAGGTTTGACATCAATGAAAAAATAACAATTTTCTACATTATAGCAATCTTTCCAAAAATCTCCCTCTTTGGCATTGATGGCAACACTAAATTGTAAAACAATAATTTCCAACCAAAGTTTCCATACAATCCAAAAAGTGTGTGTTCCTTGATATGAACAGATCTTCATTAATGTCTTTAGCTTCGTTCTAATTTTCATCTATAAAATATTACTCCCTCTGTGTCTATAATCACACTGATATCTTTCTATGTTTGTTTAGCTCCCTCTTTCAGTAATATCTCCTGTATATCTATTTTTATCAATAATTTATTTTAGCAATAATCTCCCTCTTTGACAACAATGCCAAAGATGTTGACATCTTCATTATGTAGATTCATCTTGATCTAATATTTGTATCATGATGTTCTTGTCATATTTTTTTATGAATGATCTTCTTTTCTGTTCTTGTCTTCTACTTCACAGTTTTTAGGCAGCATCCTAAAAATGTGACTCACTGTGCATCAATGTGTCAAGTGTTCTGATTAAAACATTTGATGCAACAGTGTTATTCAAAACTAGTTAGCGTCTGCTAGGGGAATCACCCCCAATTTTCCTCTTAGATACTCATGAGCATCCTTGGGCAATGCTTTTGTAAATATGTTTGCCAACTGTTCCTTTTTGTTCACATATTCCAGTGTCACTTCCTTCTTCTGAACTAGCTCCCTCAAGTAATGATACTTGATAGCTATATGTTTTTTCTTAGAGTGCATTACAGGATTTTTAGAAATATTAATGGCACTCATGTTATCACAATATATGACAATTGGTTCTATGATCTCCTCCTTCATACCTTTCAGTAGTATCTACAACCATACAATGTTTGAACAATTAACTACTGCTGCCACGTACTCGGCTTCAGTTGTAGATTGTGAGGTGCAATTATGTTTCTTGCTTGTCCAGGAAACTAATCTTTTCCCCAAAAGAAATGCTCCTCCTGTGGTGCTTTTTCTATCATCCACATTACCAGCCCAGTCAGAATCAGTATAGACTCTGAGTTCAAACTTGTCATTCCTTTTGTAATATAGGCCATAATCTTTTGTACCTTTCAAATATCTCAGAATTCTTTTCACTTCCATTATATGTGTCTCTTTTGGATTAGCAAAAAATCTAGCAACAATTCCAACTGCTAATGCAATATCAGGTCTAATGTGTACAACATATTTTATCTTACCAATCATTGATCTATACAGTGTTTGATTTACCTCTTTTGTATCATCATTCTTTGTCAACTTCTGTCCAGTAGTCATGGGTGTACTCACTAGTTTTGAATCTTCCATACCAAAAATTTTCAGTATCTCCTTGACATATTTTGATTGAGTGATATAGATACCATTCTTCATTTGATGTATTTGTAAACCAACAAAGAATTTTATCTCACCAAACATAGA
>MU225764.1:905867-940266 GCA_018584345.1 Thuja plicata
ATGCAAGCTCAGAAGTCAGAAAGAAGAGTGCACTAAGAAACCAGAAGAAGAGATCCCTGGACCTGTAGAACCAAGCACACCACCAGAGGGCATAAACTGCATAACTCGGAGGAGTGAAAACCTGGAGTAGAATCTAAAATAAATACCTCTGCCACTGAAAAGTACACAGAATCAGCTTTCCGACGATATCTTGTTTGCCGAAAAAGGAGTCCGAATGAGCTAGATATGACTCCCGGAAGGCAAAACAGGACACCAGACTTCAACAGCAAAAAACACTGTCGAAATGGTGGAACCAAAACCTCTAACCTTCGCCATCAGAAATTTCTCGGAAAAAGCTTTCCGACGGTATAGAGAAGTCATAAAAAGACCCCCGTACGCTCCCTATAGAGAGAAAAACGTCCAGGTACCACCAAAATGCCCAAAAAGGCTACAAAAGGCCCCTAGGGGCTAAAAAATTGGGCCCCCGGGCGCATGGAGAGCACCGAGGGCTTAACCGGGGCCCCTGGGCACCCATAGAACCGGCCGCTACAAAAAAACTCCCGTGGGGGCTAAGCACAGAACGCGCCACCAGGGCGGAGCGGGGTTTGGGCGGCGGAGAAGCCGCGGTAGCCGGAGGGCGGGGAAAGCCGGGCGGCGCGGGCCGCGAAAATAGAGGCAGCTCCGGCGGAGCGGAAGAACCCAGCGGGGCTGGAGGCCGTAGCGGCGGCAGGAGCCGGTGGGCCGCTGAGAGAGGTGGCGGCAGAGAACGCGCCGCCGGGTTAGGCGGGGGGGCCGCTCGGAGGCAGGGCGGCGGCGCCCGGAGAAAGCTGGCGGCGGCGGGGAAAAATGCAGCCGGGGTGGCGCGTTTTTGAAATGCACTGCTCGCGGTGGAAAACAATTTAAAAACATTAAAAAACGCGCGTTTTTTAATATTTTTTTCTCGATTTCCGTGCCCGTACGGCCCTGGGAGGCCGAAAAAAATTCTCCAGAGGCCCCGGTGTCCAAATCGGACAAGCTTTATATGGTTTCTATGGTTTTTGGGCCTTTTGGACGCAATGGCAGTGTCCGTTTGGGCCCAAAATGCCTCTAAAATCAGAGAACCCCCAGAACCAATGAACTTATGCCGGAAAAGCTTCTGAAAGCTTCAAACCCTCGCTGCTTCAACAGAACTCGAACAGATGACAGCAGGTCAGCTCTGATACCATGTTGAGATTGCTACAACGCAATGCAACCAAGATCACCTGCATGCAAAGACTATTACACAGAAGAAGAAGACAGAAGAGAGAAGGATCTAAGGCGGCCAAAAAACCAGAGGAGACATCATGTTGAAAAGAATGATTTCTATATTATCAACAATACTTAATAAACTCCTTATGAAATACAAAGATGGCAATCCTTATAAAGGATGTCGAAACCCTAAAAGGGCAACTGCTAGGAAATAGAAACTTTCCTAAGACTAAAGAAACTGCCTAAGTGAAACTTAAGCACTAAAGAGCAATTGCTAAATTACTCTAACAAAATCCAAATTCATAAAAGAATATTCCACTCATTTATATTCTTATGACCAACAAAATAAGAACCACTTATACACAAGTACTTGCAGAATTAAAATAACTTCAACCTGGTCTAAACCCAAAAAATATACTTATTAATTTTGAATTAGGTTTCATGGGATCTATTTGTAAATTTTTTCTAAATGTTGCTATTTAGGGATTTTTTTCAGTTCTCTCAATGCTCATGGAGGAAAGTTTAAGAAGAAGGTCTACAAACACATTATAGTGTCGATGAAGTATTTGCATTTGAGATCATGAACCTTGTTGTATTATCTTTCATGCCTCAGATAAATGTAATTGATGCATTAAAAACACTTATACAATCTCATTATTATACAAAATATGAGGAGACTTTGCAACTCATAATTGATTATTTTGAAGACACATAGATTGACAGACTAACTAGAAGAGGCAATAGACGATCACCCAAGTTTCCAATCACTATGTGGAATTGATATTTAGTTATTCGAGATGATCTTCCCAAAACCAATAATACTATTAAGGGATGACATAGCGGATTTAGTGAATTACTTAAAGATTCACACAACTCAGTCTAGAAATTCATCGAAGCAGTGAAAAAAGAACAGGGTTTCCAAGAGAATAAAATAGGGAAATATATGGTTGGATACACTGGGCAACCAAGCAAGAAAAAATACCGTAAACTCAAAAAATTACTAAAATTATTGGTTGATGGTTATGACAACCATAACATTTTAGATTATATAAGAGGCATCACTCATAATTTGACTCTTTAATTGAAAATTTGAATAATAAAGTTTTTTAGTAACATTCATTTAATTTATTATTTTTTTTCCTTTCTCTATATTCTTATGGGGATATTTTTTCCATGGGTTATTTTGACCATGGATTATTTTGGCTTGGGTTATTATGACCCTGGGTTATTTTTGCCTTGGGTTAGTGTGGCCAGGTTATTCTATCCAAGGTTATTTTGGTCGGGTTATTATGTCCTACAACCTATTTAAAGTACGATTCATTAAGAAAGAATATCACTTTTATATAAGTAATGATAAAGAGCATGATATTCATTATGTAGAACACTGATTCAAGAAGTTTTTTGCAAATTTGAAAGAAAGGGGCATAAAAATTGATAAACATTATGTTTGGTCAGATGGATGTGTGACATAATTCAAACCATCCAGACGATTTTATGTACTATGTAGATATCATAGTAATGAAAATATATCACATGTGTGGAGTTTCTTTGAGAGTGGACATGGAAAAGGTGAACATGATGGTGTTGTAGCTTGCATCAACTCTACGACAGTATCAAATAAATTATAAGGGATATTGTATAAAAGATGCACATGACGTTGTTGAGTGGTGTAAGACACATTTTGCACCAAACGTGGCTGACACATCATCAAGAATGAGTCAAGCAGTACCACATAGAGTATTTTGGGAGATAACAGGTATGCACTAGTCTAAATTATACATGTGATATATATATATATATATATATATATATATATATATATATTCTTCTTTAAATTTTACATACTGTATTAAAATTGTAAAAATGAAATTCATAATTTGTCCCCTTTTATGTTATATATATGTGTTCAGGTATGGATAAAAAATTTATGCATGGTTGTAAGAGGATAGAGAAGATGCGATATTTGCATTTAGATATGAGTAAAAAATTTTGCAATTGGACATTGAACACTAGGGAGTACTCATGTTTTTGTTTTCACTACATTGATGAAAACTACAAGGAATGCATCAATCAAGAATGTGGATATGTAGGTGCATGAAATTTGGTGCCACTTGTTACTGATATAGTTGATGGAGTTGAAGATGGAAACTTTGATGATGTTCCTTTGATTTCTACTGATTATGACCATATTTTAGGATTGGTCAAAATTGGTAAGTATAATAAATTAAGTTACACATACACATGTATATATCTAGATCTAGTTTCAAGTAAGTATTTTCTCTCATGTATACATTTGTTGTGTAGGAGATGTGTTTGCAGTGATTGTTGAGCCTAGAAATGGAAAAGGGGTTAGTTACTATTTGTTGCATTATACTGTAGAGAGGATGAGTTTAATTGAACATGAAGAAAGTGATGGAATGTTTTTCCCCACAGGTTTACATTCTTTAGAGATTTAAATGATTTAACAAATTTAATAAACCATTTTAAATGTTGTTAAAATTTGTGGTGCAAGTTCAATTTTTTTAGAGGGAACATATTCCAAAAAATTCAAAATAGTCCAACATGGGATTCACTTTGTTGATTATCAACTTGACAATAAGGTGTTTCAATATAGCCACCTAGTAGTTTCCACCTCCCTTTGTCTACATGCAGTTAAATCTCAACAGGGATGTCGTAAGTGGAGACTAGATAGTGAGGATCGTGAGAGAATATTTCATGTTCTCCTTGAGCGGTTTGAACCACTTGAGGTGGTCTAAATAATATTACATACATATTTCATATTTTAGGACTTGATATATTTATGATGGATTATACTTTGTTGATATATGTACTTAAACATAGGATGGATTATACTTGGATTATTTGTTGATAGACTTAAACATATGATGGATATGCTTGATTATGTTTTAATATTAAATACATGTGTTTTATATGTTACTTGATTATTGCTTGTAATCAATTGATGTAAAATAGGTGTTAATATTAAAGACTATTTGTTAAGATTAAATACATGTGTATTATATATGTTACTTGATTATTGCTTTCATTCAATTGATATCAAATACCTGTGTTAAGATTAAAGATTAAAGATACTTAAATAAATGATGGATATACTGATTATTTCTTGATTTATATATGTTACTTGATATACATGTTACCTGATTTATATATGTTACTTGATCTATATGTTACTTTCAATCTATATGTTACTTGATATATATTACTTTATAATTGCTTGTATTATATATGTTACTTGATTATAAATGTGTTATATATGTTACTTGATATACTTGATTATATCCGTTGATGTCAAATAGGTGTTTAGATTAAATATTCTTTATTAAGATTATACATGAACAATATATATGTTACTTGATAATTGTTTGTATTCAATTGATGTCAAATATGTGTTAAGATTAAAGATTTTTTGTTAAGATTATTTCTTTTATTCAATTGATGTCAAATAGGTGTTAAGATTAAAGATGTCTATGTAATCAAATCATCTAATCAAATCAAAGCATCTAATAAAATCATCTAGATGTATAAGATCATCTAATTAAATCATTTATGTATAATTATTTAATCAAATAAAACCATATAATCAAATCATCTATGCATAATCATTTAATCAAATCATCTATGTATAATAATCTAATCAAATCATAAATAACGTGTATCAATTTAAGCATGTACAACTATCTCTACATCAAACATAGACACATGTATAAATCATCTAGCTGCCAATCATAAATCTATATAATGTCAAATCATAAATGTAACACATAAATCATCTATATGTCAACCATAAACACATAAATCATCTATGCACATGTCCAGAGTACATAGAAATCTAGATATATGTCAAATCATAAATGTAACACATAAATATCAAACATATAATAATGAAATGTATAATAAGTCTCAAATCAAAGATTTGTAACATGTCCTAAACTAGGGAGTCATCCAGACACATATGAATAGAGAAACCCTCTGACTGAGTGTCATAAGCTTCCTCTAGATGTGAAGCAGCAACTGACCCCTGCAAATTTAGTACAACAATTGGTTATATACACATATATAATTATTTAAAGTATGTAAAATATATAAATACACTTACATGTACACACACATTTAAAAGTATATTTAAAAATTTCCTGACCACTAGTAGGTGTCACATCAACTGTATATCTCCTATGAACACACTCTAATCCCATAGTAGAGGTAATATGCTTTGCTAACTGTGCCTGCAAAATATTATATATCTACGGACATCAGTACACATGACTATAATTAATTGTCCATTCTAAACTAAAAATTGAATAGTGTACATTGATGTTGAAAATAAATGAAATTAAATACCTGGGTCTTAGGAGCAGGAAGATCATCAACGCACACTAGTGTATTTTTGACAAAAGCTACATCACCTACACCATCTCCAACCCCAAACCTCTCTAGTAATGAGGAGTGTAGGGGGTGTAGTTGAGAGGGGAGTGGTGTAGATTCATAACCTAGATGCAATAACATATCCATATAGGATCCTCTATCAATAGCAATGTTGACTTGACTCAACCCTCGTAGCTACTTCTAAAATGTCTCTAGACCCTCAGCTATGATGCAGACATCTCCAACTCATATCTCTAGGTCTGCAACCATGGGTTGATCTGTGGGTGCAGAGTGTTGTGAACTTTGTTATGTACGACTCAATGGCTTGTCCTGGGTTGGTGGAACTATAGGTCCATGTGCAACTCTGATGATATCTTGGATAGACTTTACCAGTATCCTCTGCATGTCTACAATATAGGAATATGACTATGGCAGATCCTCCAAAAAATAAAAAGCCAAATCCAAGTGACTCTATTGTCCAGAAAGTGCTCATATCTCATTTGGAAAAAGAAGACATGTAGCTCTATATGCCTCATCACTCAAGCCTACAGTAATAGATGATGCCTTAGAAGATGATCTTGATCAGCTTAGTCTAGTCAAAATATATCTACCGAGTGTATCTGAAGTAATGGTGGTGGTTGCAGATGAAATCTTCCCTATCCTTTCAACTAATTCCCTCTAATAAGCAATGATAAATCTATCGATGGTAGAAAACATCATTGATGCCATAGCCATAATCCTCTACCCAAAAAACTATTTTTAAGAATGTACAAATTGATCAAACCTACGGTATTGATCGTGATCAACAACTCTACCCTGCTCCTAACCAAAATATATAGAAAGATTTAGATAGTTAACGTTGAGACCCAGATGGATCTCAGCGTACAAATGCTAAGTAAAATATAATAGAATCTATTCATTATTAGGATAATGACCATATGTTGCAAGGAATCAAGGTTATATCATGCATGCTATCTAAGGAATGATGCATTGTGCCACCTTATATCCTGTCACCTTGTCCATTCCATCATAATGCAGGAATATATCTCATTTGATGATCTCCTTAGGGATGTGGATTTGGACCGTCTCTAAGGATACATCACCCAAGACATCAGCTCTCAAATCTCAAAAAATATCTCAATAACCTATGGTGTAAATGACTAATGGGATCTCACCTTGCAATCAAATTATCAAGACTCCTTAGTGTAGTAGTACATATATATGCACAAAGCCTCCTTATATCTACTTATGGACTCTCATAGTTGGTCCATCTTTGTGCGAGCAGTCTGAAATATGCTTGCAATATCTGGAATGCGAGGTGAAACAAGGTGTGCACCAACATCAAGTGCTTGACCCTCAAGTGCATCACCCTAAAGTACATCTGAACTTGTACATCTTGAAGTATATCATCTCTATCGTGTGTGGTCATCTAGGGGAAACATGTGTTAAAAGTTAAAAATTAAGTACAAGTGCATACAACATGGAAACTAATATTAAAATCTAAAATTATACTTGTGCAATTCTAAATGATGGATATAAGAATGAGAGAGAGAGAGAGAGAGAGCATCTTTTACTCAAGAAACATGTAATAAAGTACATTTAAAAAAAAATCTAACTATACATAACATTTAAACATATCATAAATAAATTTAAACATCTAACTAGATGTACATCTATATAGTTCATTTAAACATGTAATTGGAGGTCCTATTAAGGTGAATTATGTTGAATAATAGGTCCTCTTAAGGGTTATAATGTCATAATATATAAGTCCTACTAAGCCTGGTATAATGTCATAATAGGTCATAATAAGGGGTATTATGTCATAAAAGGTCATCTTAAGGGGTCTTATGTCATATTAGGTCCTAATAAGGGGTCTTATATTATAATAGGTCATCTTCAGGGGTCTTGTGTCATAATAGGTCAGGTATCATGTCACAAAAGGTCCTATTAAGGGTCTTATGTCATGATAGGTTCTATTAAGTCATAATAGGTCCTACTAAGGGTTCTTAAGGGATTTTATGTCATAATAGGGAGGGACTCTTTAAGGGGTCTTATGTTGTAATAGGTCATCTTAAGTGGTCTTATGTCATAATAGGTCCTATTATGTCATAATAGGTCATATTATGTCATAATAGGTCATATTATGTCATAATAATGTCATATTAGGCCCTAGTAAGGGGTCTTAAGGGGATTTATCTTATAATAGAGACTATGAAGGGGTCTTATGTTGTAATATGTCATCTTAAGGGGTCTTATGTCATAATAGGTCATGCAAAGGGTTCTTAAGGGGTTTTAGAATATTATGTCATAAAAAGTCATACTAAGGGGTCCTAGGTGTCTTAAGGTATCTTAAGGGGTCTTATGTTGTAATAGGCCATCTTAAGTGGTCTTATGTCATAATAGGTCTTGTTAAGGGTTCTTAAGGGGTTTTATGTCGTAATAGGGACTCTTAATGGATCTTATGTTGTAATACGTTACCCTAAGGGATCTTATGTCATAAAAGGTTCTACTAATGGGTCTTATGTTATAACAGGTCATCTTAATGGGTATTATGTCATAATAGGTCCTACTAAGGGTTTTATATCATAATAAGTCCTATTATGTCATAATAGGTCATGCTAAGGGTTCTTAAGGGGTTTTATGTCATAATAGGGGTTGTTAAGGAATCTTATGTCATAAAAGGTCCTACTAAGGGGTCCTAGGTGTCTTAAGGGGCCCTAGGTGTCTTAAGGCATCTTATGTTGTAATAGGTCATCTTAAGTGGTCTTATGTCATAATAGGTCCTATTATGTCATAATAGACCCTATTATGTCATATTAGGCCCTACTAAGGGGTCCTACCTATCTTAAGGGGATCTAGGTGTCTTAAGGTGTCTTAAGGGGTCTATATTATAATAGAGACTCTTAAGGGGTCTTATGTTGTGATAGGTCATCTTAAGTGGTCTTATGTCATAATAGGGACTCATAAGGGGTCGTATGTTGTAATATGTCATCTTAAGTGGTGTTATGTCATAAAAGGTCCTATTATGTCATAATAGACCCTATTATGTCATAGTAGGCCCTACTAAGGGGTCTTAAGGAGATTTATGTCATAATAGGGACTCTTAAAGGGTCTTATATTGTAATAGGTCATCTTAAGTGGGGTTTATGTCATAATAGGTCCTACTATGTCAAAATAGACCCTATTATGTCATAATAGGCCCTACTAAGGGGTCTTATGTTGTAACAGGTTACCTTAAGGGGTCTTATGCCATAATAGGTTATACTAAGGGGTATTATGTTATAATAGGTCATATTAAGGGGTCTTATGTCATAATAGGTCCTACTAAGGGTCTTATGTCATAATAAGTCTTATTATATCATAATAGGTTTTATTATCTCATAATAGGTCCTCTTAGGGTTGTTAAGGGGTTTTTTAGTGCCTCTCTCATTTCCTTTATGTATGAAATCCTAAGGGATGTGACATTGACTTGTCATGTTGGTACTGTGTGATCATGTTGAAACCATGTGAGGTTTGCACCTTTTGAGTGATCAGGCTATGCCATTGCATTGGCAAGTTGTTTATGCTTTGTACCTAGTTATGAGAACCATTGTGATATGGATGGTTGTGTACCTGATTCGTGATGCCTTGCTTTGGATTTGTGATGCTTATTGCTACCCCTTTATGATTGGTTGTGTTGATTATGTGACTCAGCGACTATTGTTTTCTTATGGTTATATGTTGGCATCTCTAGATACACCCAGTTTAGTTTATCCTTGTGCTCATTCTACGATTATTGTTGTGGTTATGATTGGTATCTTCCTTGGTTGGATTTTGATATGATGTGATGGTGTCACTGAGGTTTGTGCCAGTGGATGCAGGATTATTATTGTATCATGATGATGTTTTGTGAGTACCCTTATGATGTGACTGTGGCTTCATTGTGATGCATTTGATTACCATACTTTATCTTGGTTGTTGCAGTAATGTTGATCTTAATGTTAGATTTTCTACCATTAGTATTTAATTATATCTGTATGATGATTTATGATAATGCCTAAATTAATTTTAAATTTGTATTATGAATTATGCATCTAGAGGATGTTTATCAGACTCATGACTATTGTGCTGGCTGTGGATATCTGTATTTTACCTTCAAATGATATATGCTTAGAATAGCCTAGAAATGATTATTTAAATTCGTTAATGTAATACATTGTTATGTGATTATACATTGTATATTTTTGTACTGCACCACTGCTATGCATTTTCCCCTTGGTGCTGGTATGAAATGAGATGGATCCATATTCACTTGCTTGCGAGATCTACATAGTGTTTTGTTCTCCTTCATTGTGACTATCTTAGTTATATGTGCTTTAAATATTTGTATTTTGAGCACCTGCACTTGGTTTTTTCATGTTTACTGAACAAGTACTAGGTACATTCATCATGAGTTGCAAGAATTGAGAGTGTACCTATTGTTAGAATAATTAAGGGGGGGTGAATTAGTGGCCTGAAAAATATTCCAATAAATCAACCCAAAAACTTAGTACCACAATATTAATCCTTTAGTTATCTTCAGTCCTTTCAATGTTTTAACTCTTCTGAGCTTCGATCAACACTTTAGTTCTCCTCAGGCATCTTTTTCGGGGTCATCTATCTGTCAGGCATCATTGTAAAGTTCTTCTCATCAGTAATGCTTGTGATTCTTCTTGTTGCTAATGCTTGTTGGTTTTCTTGTGTGGGCATCACTGTGACTTTCCTCTCAGGGTTCTCTATCCATCGGGGTGCACTACCCATCGGTGATTATTGTCACTTTGTGAATACATATCTTTTATGCATTACTAAAAGCATAACCTTTATCTTTCTGGTTCTCTGAATTCTTTGACACTTTATATATAACCAATCAGATTATATCAAATTGACATCAATGACAATATAATCCATTAACTAATTTAATGTCTTGCATTATCTTTCTACATTTTGGTGATCAACTTAACATCTTCAAACATTCAATCAGTTATGGTTCATCAATCTCTCCCTTTGGCATTGATGGAAACACAATACATTATCACACTATATTATTTCTAATACAATATGAAATATATCAAGTTGTAGTTCATCAAACTACCAAATTTATTATTCTATAACTTATACAAATGTCTCACTCTCGGTAATCTCATATAGCTTAGATTTGTTTCTTGCAGAGTGATTTCTTTAATCTTCAATCCCTTTACTGGATAGATGTATCAGCTTTTGTCTTTGTTCTTGATATGTGCTCTCCCTTGACTATTTCCTCTCCTTGATCATCTCTTTTTATTTTGAAAATAATCTCTACCTTAGTATGTATTCTCTCCCTCATGTTACTTCTCTCCCTTTCATGGATATTTCATATGATAATCTCTCCCTTTGAATTCTTAAGAACTTCTCTCCATGGATAATGATAATCTCTCCCTTTGACAATAATGCCAAAGTAAACTTTGATCATGCCAAAGTTATGTCCTTTCACCTTTTTATAATATACTCCTTGAATTTCCCTATCCATCAACATTACAATAACTCTGGTGTTTGGTGCAGATATGTACCTTGTTGTGTACTAATGTAGCTTTTTTATCCATCTCTTTTCTTGCATCAACATGAATGATCTTCTAATTTTGTGTGGGCTGATGCAGCCTCCTAGTCAGCTTACTGACCAATAGACAAGGGTCAGACCCCTAGTCTCTATCTCAGGTACTCAAATGTATCTTTAGGCAATGGCTTTGTGAATATTTCAGCTAATTGTTCCTTTGATTGAACATATTCCTGTATCATTTCTTTTTCTTGCACTTGTTCTCTTAAGTAATGATACTTGATTGCAATATGCTTAGTCTTAGCATGCATGACCGGATTCTTAGAAATGTTTATTGCACTAGTATTATCACAATAGATAATTACTGGCTCAAGAATTTTCATATTCATACCTTCCAGTAACTGTTTGATCCATGCAATATTGGAGCAGTTTGTAGCAGTAGCCACATATTATTCTTTTGCAGTAGATTGTGAGATGCATCCTTGCTTCTTGCTGATCCATGTGACAAGTCTGTCAACCATGAAGAATGCTCCTCCTGTTGTGCTCTTTCAGTCATCTAAGTTTCCATCCCAATCAGCATCTGTATAGACTTGAAGTTCAAATTTTCCTTCTCTTTTATACCATAAGCCATAGTCCTCGGTGTTCTTTAGATATCTCAGAATTCTCTTGACAGTAGTCATGTGTGATTCTTTGGGATTAGCAGATAATATTGCAACTATTCCAACTGCATGTGATATATCTGGTCTGGTATGAACAACATACATTAGTTTTCCAATCATTTATCTATACAATGTCTGATTTACCTCATTTGATTTGTCTTCTTTTTTCATCTTACATCTGGTTGCCATAGGTGTTCCAACTAGTTTGGAATCTTCCATCTTGAATATCTTCAGCACTTCCTTGATGTATTTGGACTGAGTGATATATATGCTTGCATCTTGTTGAAGAATCTATAGACCAAGAAATAATTTCATCTCCCCAAACATAGACATTTCAAAATATTTACTCATTTCATTAGCAAAGGATTTACATAAAATTTCATTACCCCTAACTATGATATCATCAACAAATATTTAAGCAATTAGAATATTACCATCAGTATCTTATTTTAAGTATAGATTGCTATTTTCACCTGTTCTTACAAATTCAATGCTTATGAGATAGGAGTGAAGTCTTGCATACCAGGATCTAGGTGCTTGTTTCAATCCATATAGGGCTTTATGTAGTCTACATACCATATTTCTCTTGTCTGGATCAACAAACCCTTCTGGTTGTTCAGTGTATACCTCTTCTTCTAGTATCCCATTTAGGAATGCATATTTGACATCCATCTAGTATACATTGAATCCTTTGAATGAAACACAAGAAAGTAAGATTTTTACTCCTTCTAGTCTAGCAATGGGTGCAAAGGTTTCTCCATAATCAATACCTTCTTCTTGTACATACCCCTTGCATACTAACCTTGCTTTGTTTATTGTGACTTCTCCATTCTCATTCAACTTGTTTTGAATATTCATTTTGTACCGATGACATTCTTGTCATTAGGTCTCAGTACTAGTGTCCATGTCTTGTTCTTCTCAATCTATTCTATCTCTTCATTCATAGCACTGACTCATTCCTCATTTTCAAGTGCAGTATTAACAGATTTAGGCTCAAAATCACAAATTAAAAATCTATTGTTTAGTGACTTACTTCTTGTTTTCATTCCATCCTTCTTGTCTCCTATGATCTAATTATGTGGATGATGTCTTCTGACATACTTGTCAAGTTTTTGTTCAGCTCTTTGTCCATCATTCTGATCATCATCTCTCGGAACACCATTTTGAGGAATTTCTTGTTTTTTGGTAAGCGCAGCCTAATGGTCGGGTGCAATTTTCTGTTGCTCATGAGTGATACACTATTTCTTGGGTAGAGTGTCAGGTTCTTCAGTGTAAAAAAACCTATTGTAGTCTTCTAGTTCTTTTCTTCTTTCCTTATCATTCTTCTCTGCAAATTCATTTATTCTTACAATTTCACTTTCAATGATCTTGTTAGAGGACTCGTTAAGACATTTATAAGCCTTACTTATGGTGGAATACCCTAGAAAGATACCTTCTTCAATTTTGGAGTCAAGATTTCTATTTCTATCATCTTTCAAAATATAACATTGACTTCCAAAGATTCTGAAGTAACTTACATTGGGTGTTTAACCATACCATAGCTCATAGGGTTTCTTCTTTATGTCCTTCTTCAATTGTACTTTGTTCAATGTGTAGACAGTAGTACTGACAGCTTTCCTCCTGAAACCTTGAGTGATGATTTTCTCAATCATCAGTGTTCTTGCATAATCAACAATGGATCTATTTCTTCTTTTAGCAATTCCATTTTGTTGTCATGTTCATGGTGCAAAAACCTATCTTTTAATTTTATGCTCATTATAGAAGTTAGTGAATCATCTGAAATAAATTCCCCTCCTCTATCTGATCTTAAGCATTTCAATTCCTTACCACTTTGTTTTTCTACCATATCCTTATACCATTTAAACATATTGAATGCTTATGATTTATCTTTTAAGAACATAACTATCATCATCATAGAATAATCATCTACAAAGAGAATGAAATACCTATCACCATAGTAACTCTTTTTCCTCATGGGTCCACATAAATCAATATGGACTAATTCTAGAATTCCATTAGATGTATGGGCTTTACTCTTGAAACTAGACTTTGTCATTTTACCTTTTTGACAATTCTTGCACATGATATGTTCGGGCTTTGACATTCTCAGTAAGCCTCTTACTTTCCTTTTATTTCTTATCTTTATCATGTTGTCAAAATTCACATGGCATAGTCTTTTATGACACAACCATATGTCTTCATTTCTAGCCATTAAATAAGTAGTGTTAATGTCATCAAGATAGAAAAGGTTACCTTTTGTCTTTTCACCAGTTTCGATCAACCTTTCTGATTCATTGAAGATCTTTTCCTTCTTATTTTTAAATGCTACTTGGTGACCTATGTTTTTCAGCTGTGAAAGACTCAATAAATTATAATTAATTCCTTTTACCCAATAAGCATTTTCACATTTTATTAGGTTATTCAACATTATGGTTCCTTTACCTTCAACTGGACAAGGTGTTTCATTACCCATTCTTACTGATCCACCGTTATAGTATTCAAAAGTTTCAAACTTTTATTTATCACCGGTCATGTGGTGAGTGCAGCCACTATCTATAATCCAGACATCATTCTTACTAACCTTAGATATGAGTGGAGTCTCTACATACCTTTCTTCTTCCTCTGAATCATCCTTCATGGATACAAATACAATCTTAATGTCTTCATCAGATTCAGTGTTAGTATCATTAGCTCTGTTCTCAGCCAGGTAACAAGATTTCTTTCCTTTGTCCTTGTAGTCTTGGGTATCTCTTCTGTCAAATTGTTGGTTGCTTCGGTAATATTTTTTATCACCTTAGTCAAAATTATTTTCATATGTTCTGTCATTACTTCTGTTATCTTTTCTTCTATTACGACATCTTGTAGCAAAGTGTCCAACCTCTTTACAATTAAAACATACAAGTGGTAATTTACCTGTGTATCTACCTTTGCTTCTCTACAATATTCTTGCCATTAGTGCTTCAATATCATCAAGTCCCTGGTCATCACTATTACTTTCACTATCATTCCTCATAGTGTGTTTATGACTTGACTTACTTGTTTTCAAAGAAGATTTGAATGCAGATTCTATAGATGATAAGACACTTTTATTAAATTTATTCATCTCAAATGAAATCAGTCTACCAATCAGACTATCTAGAGTAACATTATTTTTTGCAACTACTCTCATTTATTGTATAGTAGATACTCTAATAGCATATATAGGCAATAAGGTTCTTAGGATTTTACTTACCACTATCTCTTCTTTAAGTACACCTCCAACTCCTCAGATAGAATTGACTACCTCTTTGATTCTGCAACTATACTGCGTGATATTTTCTCATTCTTTCATCCTTAGGTCATCAAACCTCCCTCTTAGGATTTCTCCCTTGGCTCTTATTACATTAGCATCTCCTCCATGTACCAGCTTCAATTTATCCCACATTTGCTTTGCAGAGGTGCAGGTTTTGACATCTTCAAACTCAGCATTGGAGAGTGAGGAAGCAAGCTCTATCATCATGCAATTATGCTCATGCTTTTCTCTCAATTGCTCCAATGTGTGAGGTCATGTAGGCAACACATATTCAGTATCTAGGTGTTGAGTAACATCATTACCAATACCTGATAGGTGGAGTCTTATTCTACTTTTCCATGATGCAAAGTTATCTTTATTCAACTTGGGCACATCTCATTTGTTCATCGTGTGATCTTTTGCTTGAGCTGTTAAACTCCCTTTCTAAGAACACAAGCTCAGATACCAATTTTTAGAATAACTAAGAGGGGGGTGAATCAATGGCCTCAAAAATAGTCAATAAATCAACCCAAAAACTTAGTACCACAATATTAAGCCTCTAGTTATCTTCAGTCCTACAAGATGAATGCCTTCAAATAATATTAACAAATAACTACTGCTCAGAGTTCACTGTTAAACCTTATTCTTACTGTTTACCGATTAGCAATCTTTCATTTATCGAAATATAGTAAATTACTTAGTGTATACCGATCAATCCATATTAGTTATGTGTAATGCAAAACACTAAAGTAATTACTCATAAACACATTGACACATGGATTTTTAACGTGGAAACCCTGTTAAGGGAAGAAACACCTGGGACCGGTAACCCAAAATTTTCACTCTTCTAAAGTGAGCTTGGTGAAGATCCAACCCTATTAAAGGTTACAAACACACTATTAGGTGTGACCTTATTAGAGGATTTAAATAGAATAGTTTGTCACTTGATATCTGACATCTCTATGCTACCTTTTATGACCAAACCCAATGTAGTTTCTCAATTGGTATCTGGCATCTCATGCTATCTTCGTGATCAACCTTTTTGATATTCCTTGGGATGTATCTCAATATAGAAATGATTGTTAATTCTTGCTTGGTTAAGAGAATTTATGATCCAATGGTTAAATTGAAGTAGTAAATGATCTATTCACATATACAACTATAGACTTGCATATTTTTAGATCTATTATAAGCTCATAATACCTTTCTGGTCAATGTATATTTTCAATACCTTTACTCCACTTCTTTCTTCTTGGTGATGATGTGCTTCTCTGTTGCTCAATGTCCGCACAAATATAGCTCTATTTTTCAGCTTGATTGATCAGGGCTATATGAAGTTGTTCAACAAATTCATACAGTTTCTCTTCAACATCCTCTTCTCTATTCACTCCCCTAATTCATAATAAATTAGATTGTATCTTTATAGACATGATATCACCATTTATAAGTTCTTAGATTCTTATTCTTTGCATGATCCACAATTCTAGCCAATCATTCTTTAAAGCTTTTACTCCTATTTTATCTCGTAGATATCTTCTTGCCAACTGTAATAAAACTTCTTTAAAACTCTCTCTTATCTCTGGCTTCAAACTTGTCGATGAAAATAATATTAACAAAGATTTAACTCCTTCTTTAGCTCTTTCTAGCTAATTCTTTTGTCATTTCTGAACTTCTATTCCATTCGGTATTTTAACTCTTAGCTTCAGTCAACACTTCAGTTCTCATCGAGCATCTCCGTTGGGGTTGTCTGCCCGTCAAGGTTGTCTGTCTTTCGGGCATCACTATGAAGTACTTCTCATCGGTAATTATTTTTGGGTTTCTTTCTTGGGCATCACTATGAATTTCCTCTCGGGGTTCTCTATCCGTCAGGGTGCACTACCCGTCGGTCTTTTTTGTCACTTTGGGAATACTGATATTTTATGCATTACTGAAAGAATAACCTTTATATTTCTGGTTCTCTAAAGTCTTTGACACTTTGTATATAACCAATTAGATTATATCAAGTTGAAATCAATGAAAATACAATCCATTAATTGATTTAATGTCTTGCATTATCTTTCTGCATTTTGGTGATCAACTTAACATCTTCAAACATTCAATCAGTTATGATTCATCACCTATATCCCTGATAGTGGTACCAAGAGATAGTGACTTTTGCCCTGCATAATGAGTCAATGTCATCTCTGTATGGAGAACGTATCTGTATTATTGTATTATTCCTTTCAGTACATGTGGTAAATCTAGATTCATATTTCACATTGTGTTAGACCCGTGAGCGTGTCTGTGCATTTAGAGCTCCACAGTTGTCGTGGAAGGTCTTAAGTTAAATTCTGATTTAATATTTTTGGGAATTTAATATTTTATTTTATTTATCGGCTATTTGGTCATAGTTGGATTTTGGTTATCTAGAATTGATTTTATTTAATTTTGGAAAATTTTAAATACTCTATTTAATTATTTAAATAACTTATTTGAAAGTGATTTTGGAAAAGTGACTTTATATTGTGGGAAAAAAATCATTTTCCACACTTCATGCTTTTGAAAATGGGGATTTGCTCAAAATCCTCTAATGGAGAAATCAATTTTCTTTTTTCTTTTGGGAGTGACTGGGTCCTCTGATTTTTATGGGTAGAGGCTTGTTGGATTCATGTCGTGAATATCCATATTCTTGTGGAGTCATTTACGCTTTCGTGGAGTCTCCATTATTTCCTCCCTTTTATTGGTTTTTACCTTTCGTGTGAGGTAGGGTATCTCATAGTTTTTAAATTAGTCCATATTTTCATATGAAATCAATTGCAATAGCTGAGTGGGTTGAGCATTAATATTCCCCCACGTTCTTATTTGATTTCTTCACCTGGTTGGACGGGTGTGAGTATTCTTTCTTTTCCATTTTATTTTGGATATTTTGGTAATGTTATACTATTGGGTTTTCATGAAGTACCTAGATAGGGAATTTTATTTGAAAAGTGTATTTTTTGGTGGATTTAGACCAATGGGTTTTAGTTTTGTTGAATTCTGAGATGTTTGAATTTTGGGTGTTTTTTGGTTTTCCTTGATTTGTGTGCCACCTAGAACTTGTATGCCATCATGTTTGGAGTGATTAACCTATTGGAGGTTTTATCTTTGTAGTAGGATTGTGGAAGCGAAATGTATTGAGGTCATCCCAGTTATCTTCTCTCACAATCCAAACTTGTCCATTTGGTATTAAAATGTTGATTTTTACACCTTGGTAGATTTTGCCAAAATTTGGAATTCAAGTGATTTTCTTGATTTGTGAGTCTTCCTCATGTTCTAATGAGATACTTGATGGATTCCATGAGAATCCATTCTCTCACCATAGTGGTCGATTGAGCTATTTTTTGTTATGTTTTTCATTGTTTTCACTCTGTTGTTTTCCTTGAGTGTTGGAGTTGAGATATCCTCCTTCCTTGCTTTTGTGATTATTACCTTTCATTATATTGGAACACTCCATGATTGAGGTTGAGATTGCATTTTATATATGGATGTATGGTGTTTGATACTACATCTAGGCATATAGTTGAGATATACATCTATGCCAAGGTCCGAGTGACCTATACTCTTGGTGTTTGAGACCAATAGAGTTTACCATGTCTTTGTGGTTTATGAATTTGAGAGTCTTTATGGATTTTTCCCTATTACATTACTGTTCTTTTCTTTATGTTCCTTTTTCTTCATTTTTTTAATGAGATGAGATTATTTTTTGTTGAGTAGTGGAGTGGAGTGGCTCTCTAAGGTGGGTTGGGACACAAAGGGTCCCATGATATCCCTTGCTAGAGTTCTTAATAAGTGATAACTAAATAAAGGAATGTGATTAAAATATAATAACAAGATTTATGTGACTACCTTGCCATCATTTGAGGATGTTGATATGGCATAGCACCTTTCCATCTACGGATGTTGATATGGTACAGTGTAGCCTTTCTATTTATGAATGTTGATATGGCTCAGTAGAGATTCCTTGTGAGATAAGGATTTCTTGAAGTTGCATGGGCCACGATGTTCCATGTGATGACTCTCCCACTCTTGATTCTCAACACCAAACCTTTTTTAGTACTGAGTAGTACCCTTGGTATACTGTGATTATGAGGTTTCATGGTTGTATTTGGATATTGACCCACAGTTGAATATTCTCCATGTGTATTCTATTTTCTGTTTGTGTATTATTTTGTGTTTGTGTATTATTTTGGATCATGTCAAATGTTCTCTATGCTTGATTACATTCTGCATCTTGTGTTGATACTAGGACTGTTGCTTCATCTTTGAGTCATACATTTTGATTGGCATTTGTGAGATCCATTCTCTTGCTTGCATGTATGCCTTGTGTTTGTAGTCGGGTTACTATCTCCATGAGCACGGTGGGGTGGGCTTGAGGGTTCCACATGGTAGGGTGGCATTGCAAATCTATACCACTTCCAGGGAATGGTGTGCAAAGATGAAATTCCTTGAGCTATAGGAATCATATCTTGAGAGCTCACTTCACCTTCTTAGTTTTTAATATGAAGAGGTATTACATTTTCTCATTGATATTCTTGGGTATAGTCTATTTTCCTTTATATATCTAGTTATAATTTATTGATGAAATCAAGTGACCATTTCCTTTGTATGCAGGTATCTAGTACTCCCCTATGTGGAGCTATATTTATTTTCATGTCATGTGTTAGTGTCAGAAAACCCATCTAGTCATTGGACTAAGGAACCCAATTTTTGCATGTTTTGGAAATAATGGTCAACTAATTTTGGACTGCACTTGATTCAGGTGGATGGAAAGAAAATAATGATTTCATATGTTTCTTCTAGGTCTATATTGTCAAAGAGCTCATCAATAGATTTCTGATTCATTTTGAATAGAGCCAATCAAACTTTGGATGAAAATTTTATGGCTTCTAGAACAAAGTCCATATGAAGTCAAGTGTAATGTTGTACAACGTAGGATACTTTGTTGTACAAAAACCATTCATGTATTGTATGGGAATTATTTGTCATATGATACCCATTCTTATGTCGTATGAAACTCTTCTGGCTTTATATACCATGTTTTTGCCTATCATAGATAGTGGACACTTCCATCCTTCTCCCGTAAAACCTAATTTGTGTTCTAGATACCCTCTTTCAAGTAAGGACCATCCCATTCATAATAGATCAGATTTTATATCATTTGTTAAGCTTAAATCCTTCTTATATGTGGATTCAATGCCTTTAGATTTGATGGCATGGTAAAGGAACTTGTATGGTTAAAAATAACATCTTTCTTGGGATAGATAGAGTAGTATCTCCCTCTTGTTATCCATTGATGTTATCCTGATATCCTTTGAATAATCTCAGGAATATGTGTTCTCTATTCTGAGTGTGTGGTTTGTATCTTGGGAATCCTTGGAAGTGTTAGAAAGACTTCCACTTATGTAGGTGAAAATGTGAGTTATGCCATGTTCCCTGAGTTCAGATCTTGTTTAGATGATTAATTAATGCACTTGGTCACTCCATCATGTTATGAGGTAACTTATTATATAAAATAATTATTCATTGCATATTTTATCTTTGTTTTCCAAGGGTTCTCAGATAGGGGATTACATCTGGTATCAGAGCTCATGTTCATACATTGGGATCTCTTGGTATATGTTGCCCACTTAGTTGATTTTGTTGGTGTGTGAGTGCATGTGTGTAACTTTTTGAGGTAGTGTTTTCTTGTTGCTTGGGTGCCTATGTGTGACATTCCTAAGTCCTATTGAGGAACTGACCCAAGTAACATATCATGAAGGAAGTATAGTTCCTTGATCTTGCACCTTCGAGGGATGGATGATACCTCTATGTGAGATCCTCTTAAGAGAATTTTAGACCATTTGGTTGGCGTGTTGCTCCAGTATTTTGAGTGTTTGGAAACCCTTGTGCGGTTTGTGTGCATGGATGCCTTGGAAACTATGGTTATGTTTTCTTTTTTTATATCATGATATCTATTGTGTATATGTTGACCCTTACTACTACAAGAGTTGATATGCCCTTGTGTGGCTTAATTGCGTGTGTGATCCTTTAGTTGGAGTCATTGATTGATGTCCATTTTTGGACTTGAGTGCCTATTATTTTACTCCTTTTGGAGTAACTTGATTTGTATTTTTATGTTTATTTCTTAATAGGAAAGTAAATGAACTAATTCATGTTGGTTATATGTGGCATCTTATTTCTTGCATTGTTATATATTCCTCTTAGTTAGTAAATGGATTTTGTCTTTATATCATTTCACTAATTTCTTACTCCATAGCCCCTTTTAAAATAATGAACCTATACAAATAGCTAGATCAAATGCATGTAATTCTTTATCCTCTAAATTATGGTACAGCTCCCGATTAGATTTTCAATGAATACTCAAATAATCAAACTACATTTCTAGAGACATACGTTTGACCAAAAAGTAAATAAGGTATTAAGAGTAACTCACACATAAACATGTCATGATTACCAATCTAAAAGACACCATATATAATATCAACGAAGTTCACAGACTTCAATTTCTCCACACATTTGCAAACTTAAAACTGAATATAATTGGAAAAATAAGATTTAAGAAAAGATTTACTTCCAAAAAATATTCTAATCAACCAAAGAGATCAATTCACCACTATAAATGTACAGATTCATAGGAGTGGATATTTTTCATTCATTTATTCAAAAACATCTTCAGAAGTATTTCCCAAATATCTTAACTACTAAAAAAACTAAACAAGTATCCAGGTAGTTCTATTCTACTCCAAAAATTGTTATCACCTTTCCCAATTTTGTTTTGGGCTATATATAGCCACCAATTTTAAAACATAGCAATTAAAACCTAGAAAATCTCCAAGAGTTTCGGCATGAGATAGTTTCTAAAACTAGAACCATGATAGAAACAAAATATGGGCATAACAACTGAAGGCACTCCAAGATCGGTGGAACATGATCATGGAGTACTGAAAAAAAGTTGGAGTCCATAGAATGGTCTTAAGGAACATTGGAGGCCCAAGTATTTCTTGAATCCTTGTGCATTCTTAAAATACTGATGATAGTGGAGTGATGTGGCAGGGTGATATGTATGATCCTCTACTTCAACACCTTCTTGTCTTTGAGCACTTGGATGATTTTCTGCTTATAGCACTCCAAGTGATCGATGCAGACCACTAACATGGCCTCAATGTAATCCATTAATGTCAAATCCTTAGTGGTAAAATATTTATTATCTCTTATCACCATGATTTCTCATTCAAACTCCTAGGTCATTTCCTCTACCCCTTTAATGATTTGGTCATCTTCTCCCATCAAACTGATTTTTAGACACTTCAAATCTTTCAGCATGGTATATGTCAATCTTTTCAATTCATTCAATAGGTGGGTATATCTTTCATGCCCTGACTTGATAGCTGATTTCTTCCACTCAATGCTTTTAATTGATACATACAACATGTCATCATCCAGACCTAGGACAAGCTTTTCTACGAGGAATTTAGCTACTCCATATTTTGCAATTTCATACATTTGATTCATCACATTAACCCATTTCTTCTTCTCTTTTTCCCATTCAACTAACTCTTTCTACATCTCAAAAATCAATTTTGTTATGGTTCTAGAAGTTTGGATTAGCCGAGTGATGTAACTGCCCCACGTTAGATCATACCTTGTATCCATTTGCTGAACATATTTACAAAGAGCTTATTCCTCTAGATTTGATCTAGGGTTTTTCTGATATCAGGTGAACAAGGATCAAATTATTGAGGTATTTGGACTAATGGCATGGGATTAGGATCCCAAACTTCCTGTATGACTTTTGTCAGTTTTGTGATTGTGGCTTTCAACCTTTTCTTGTCCCTTTCATCTTTAAAGGTTCTGTGAAGTATCTTTTCAATAGAAGTTTCCACATTTTTTGCATCCGCTGCCCTAGTTGTATCTCCAAGATCTATCTTTTCAATAGTGAAGTCATCAGTTATGGCCTCAGTGCGATCTTTATCATCTTTAGGGACTACATGTTCAACAACCTAGTGCCCTTTTTTTCATCAATGTCAATTTTGGACTCAATCTAATCCTTTTTGGTTTCACTGTAGTTCCCAAACACTTGCTGACCATGTCTTCTACTAGAAGAGTGATAGGCAGAACATTTCACTTCTAGCTAATCTATATTTCTATCCAGTTAAGTGTAGGGGAAGTTTTTATAGGGGGTGGTCATTACGTGGATGAACTAGTAGTCACAATAGCTATGGAGTCTCTTGTGTTGGGTTGGTTATCTTTCTAGGATTTGAAATCTTTAGAGGGTGTATTCTGAGTGCTCTTCTCTGATAGGGGTTGTCCATTTCATCCAGGTTGATTACTTATTTATCCCTATCCACTTCAATGTCTTCTTTCTCAAACCTTATTCTTGTGATTCATGCAGATGGAGCGAAACAAGGAATACTCTGCTTTCTGGACTTGGACTTATAAATCTTCTTATTTTTAGTTTTAGAAGGACCTACAATAGAAACATCAATGTTAGAAGATGAAATAATATTTTCTGTAGGGGATAAAATGGAAGATCTTCTTATATTATGTCTCCTCTAAATAGGAGGCTTTTTCCTAACAATACACTCCTCCATTCTTTTGATCACACTAAGTGTTTTAATGTGAATTTTCTCTCTTTATTCAATACTCCAGTCTATTTCAGGCAACGACAATCCTATAACCCTTTCTTCATATAAATCATTAATTACTTCTTCACCTTCTTCTTCTACTCTTGTGATATCAACACCTATTTGCAGGGTAACAACTTGTCTAAGAGTGAACCTCAACCATGAACACCTTCTCATTTCAAAGTCATCTGAACAATTCTCCCAATAATCTTCCATTTGAGGGAGGTGTTGAAAATTAGTTGGTAAATTAAAATTTTAGGCTGCATATCCTCTTTTTTCAAAGTCTTTCCTTACTTTGAAGGCTTTTAACTTCAAGCCTTTGAGTTCCAACTCTAGATTAAGGGCATCAGAGGAATTATTTCATGTGTAGAATCCCAGTTCCATCGGAAAGCTTGATTTGTCTCTGATCTTTTTCTCTTTTACTCCTTTATGAACATGAGCTAATTGACGGCCCACATTAGTAATGATGTGGCTATCTAGGGAATATCTCGAGAGCTTAAATGGTTCTCCATCAAACCCTTTGATCCTTATATAGGTGAACCTCCTAAAATAGATGAAGAAGCTACCATAGGTGTTGATGAAACTTTTGGCTTCTTCTGACATTCTTTGTTTAACATTCCCCTACAGTTCATAAACCAACTTTATAGAAAACATATCATTCACCTTCATGAAGTTGTTTGTGTAAAAATATTTCTATAGGTGGGGGTAATAACCATACACCTTCATATTGGGAACATACGATTCGTGGTAGAGACCCTTCCATTCTCTAGTACATGGCAGGACATAGAATAAATAAGAGTTCATATAGAAACTAGACCTTCCTGAGAAATTTACCAATTGATGATGAAGCTCATCTGAAAGACTGTCAGCCCTGTCGATAAATTTCCATATATCTAGGTTTATCTCTATGCAAAAATACATCTAGTCTTTCCAGTAATACACATGTTGATTCCCCTTGATTCTATTTAGAAATATCACTAATTCCCCAACCTTTGGCTTAAAATCATCTATAGTAAGGGGCTTGGGTAATCTAGACCCTCCCTTCAGTGGCTTCAACAACCAATTTTGAGAAATTCCATTCCTATATACTTGCCTTTTTCCATAAAATATAGATTGGGAGGAGGTAGTAGTCCAACCCTCATAGGGATCCTTTTATGGAATGCCCATTGTAGTCAAAATGACATCTCTATTTATAAAAACCAATAGGATTCCATCTTTCTTTTGGATATGATTCTCCTCTCTACTCTAGATATTAGCACATTCCACTACCAATTCTGGGCATGGAGTCACCATTAAAAATGTGACAGCTTCTGCCAACCCACTTTGGATTATCTTTTCTATTGTAGAACCGGGGACAATATTTTTGATCTTGTTCTTGATTTCTTCTAATGCCCCTGACTTGATAGTTGTATCATCGCACTTTGGAAACTAACTAATTAAACAAGACATACACCCAAAATTTGGAAGTAAAGGTTTCATGATGTACTTGGGAAATAATATAAAGAAAATAGAACAGAGAATTGCAGAAGTTCTACAAGCTTTAAATCTCAAATTCACAAATTGCTTCAACTCTGAACAAGAGCGCAGGGAGAACGAAACTAACCTATAGGTTCACACAAATTCCCTAATCTTTGAGAAGAAAAATGATACCTCAACTACTCCATTACCTTCATTTTCACCAGAATAAATTTACAATAAGATAAGGAAGAACTAAGCACCACAATTTAGCAACCAATTCTTTAAAAGATTGTGGAAAGATTTGCAATTAATGAAGATTTGTTGAGCAAAAGGTTTAATAAATGATGGTAAGAGGTCTGCTTGATCATGAAATTTATTTTTGTGCTTCCTCACAAGTGAGATGATATTTAAATGTCACTTCTCATGATGATTATATCTACGCCATCCATAGATGTCATATCCTCTTTCCAACTGTCACTTCCATCACGTCACCATCGCCTTTTCCTCCTCTACGCTCAAGAGCACCTATTGAACTTTGAACATCAAATGAAGAAATTTCAATGGAAAAAAAGACACAACTACCCCTTAGTGTATTTATAAAAAGACAATACGAGTGGAAAAAGAAGAAAAGATGATGATACCCCAAACATTGTGCAAGATGAGGACTGCATTTGAACTTTGAACTTTGAAATAAGAAAGTTCACATTTTAGAGTTCAACAAAAAGACCAACTATGCAACACATGCCACTTGTTTCATGTAAAATGAAATAAAGAAAAAACACGCTACGGGGTGACAATGAAATTTGAACCTTGAACTAAGAAATTTCAAGATTAAAGTTCAACCAAAAAGAAGGAAAAGAAAAAGATAGGAAAGACTATGGTGACAAAAGACCTTGATGTCGGAGAAGAAAAAGACTAAGAGGGATTCTTGCGAATGACAGGTCAATGAAAAATAAGTAAGAATCAGTGGTAAAAATGGCTCTGACTGGGGATGAGGAATCTTGAGGACAAAGGATGAACTTAGTTTATTTTGTTTCACAGACCAGAGAGTCAACTCAAAAATACCAAAAAATAGAGCACAAAACCAAATAGGAAAGGAACACACTAAAATAAAACAATAGGAAAAATAGAAAAAAAAAAAAACCAAGACAAAAATATATACAGGGGATGGGAAGAACCCATTTACATTTGATAAAAATTTAGGTCCTAACCATTATAGGTCAAAGAGTAGTTTCATCCGGACATTCCAACTTGAAAGAATTATTTACCAACACCTTGCTAATTAAAAATGGACCTTTCCACAATGATTCAAATTTACCATGAGCACCCTTAGGTTGCCTTATTTTATCCCATAGAAAAACTTAGTCTTCTTCCAATAGATTTTTTTCCCTGGCTCTTCGATCAAAGATTCTCTTTACTCGAGCTTGATGTGATGTTGTACGACCTATCATTTCTTCTCTTTCTTCTTAAATTTTATGAAGGTACATAATACTTTTCTCTAAGGCATTCTGGAAGACTTGATCTTCAACCACCTTCTATAATTTTATTTCTTCCAACTCCAAAGGTAATGAAATCTGGGCTTCCACACCATACACTAATTCAAATGGAGACATTCCAATCTCCCTTTTAGGAGAATTACGATCAACCTAGAGAGCTTCAAACAATTTCTTATGCCAATCTTTGGCATTGTCATTTATCATTTTTCTCATAATCCTTATCATGTTTTTGTTACTTGATTTTTCTTAACCATTTCATTGTGGGTAATAATTAGAGGCATGAGATAAATAAAAACCATGACCATAGTAGAATAATTTTAACTCTTGAGAAGAAAAATTAGTAGAATTGTTCGCAACTAGCTTGTGAGGGATTCCAAACCTGACCAATATGTAATTCTTGAGGAACTTGCACATTACTTTAGTTGTAGTCTTCTTGACAGGGATTTCTTTGACCCATTTAGTGAAGTAGTCTATGGTAGTTATGATATGTGTATGGTTGACACTAGATGGGGGATTTATTAGACTGATAAAGTCCAATCCCCATTGTTTAAAAGGTTCTTCAATAATGACAAGCCTCAGGGGGAGTATTGCCAACTGTGACCTACCGCTAAAAAGCTTGCATTTTTTACAACCTACAACCCATATATAAGAATCTCTAAACATCCTGAGCTAGTAATAATAGCTTCTAAGAATCTTGAAAGTAGTCACTATGGAGGAAATCTGACCACCACATCCCTCATTATGAAATTTCCTAAGAAACTTTTCTTGTTTCTCTCCATCATAACATCTTAGGAAAGCTCCATCCAACCCTTTCTTATAGAGAATTTAATCCATAATGACATACTTTTCAGACTTAAGTCTAATATTTATTTTTTCCTTGGGACTCAAACATGTTGGACAGTCACCATACATCGGGTAGTATGCAATATTTGAAAACCATAAATCCTGCAGGCTAACGAAAAGGGCTAAAGGGATGTCATTTTACGGTGTTTTCTCAACCATTAATTTGCATAAGCCTTGTCCTCTTACCAATTTCTTAGGAGAAATATCTAATTCAAATTCTTAAATTATTGAAATCCAAGTCACCCAATTATTCATCCCTATTTATTGTTGATTCAAGACATCTTTGACGATAAAATTAGGTACATACACAGTAGAATGAGAATGCAAGATATAGTACCTAAAGTGTTTCACTACCTTTACCACTGCATAAGCCTAATTTTAAGCCAAGGGATAATTTAATTTATGTTTCTTGATGGGAATGCTCATAAAACCAATTGCTACTTCTTCTCCTCAATCATTCTTCTACAATAATATTCCAGATAATGTGTTTTTTGAAGCGTAACAATAGAGAAAAAAATCTTTTTAGTAATTCAGATTTATCAAAGTGGGATCAGATGCTATGGCTCTTTTGACATCATCAAACACTCCAATGGCTTCTAAATTCCATTTAAAAGGAATTCTCTCACTTAAAAGGCTAACCATATGCTTGGTTGTTTTGGCAAAGTTGGGTACAAACCTTATGAGAAAATTGATCTGCCTGAAAAAGGATTTGACACCAGTCCGGTTTGAAGGCAGCCTAAGTTGTTGAATGACCTTTACTCTTTCAGGATCAATATTGATCTCTTCCTCTGAAACAATGTGCCATAACAACTTCCCTTCTATGATGCCAAAAAAAAAAAATTTAGGATTCAAAGAGATGTTGTGCTCCCTGCACCTTTGTAAAACTAACCTCAAATATTTTAAGTGGTTGTATGCCTCTTACAAAAGACTATTAAATTATTTTGGTATATTACAATTACCATGTTTATCAGATGGCTGAAAGAAGAATCCATGGCCCACTGAAATATAGCGCCTGCATTGATCATCCTGAAAGACATACGATTATAAGCATAGTGCCCTACGACATGGTGAAAGACATTTTATGTGATCTTCATCGGCCACCTTGATCTAATTATAGCTAGAATACCCATCTAGCATAGACATAATTTTTGAGTCAACCACGGTGTGCAAAATGTGATCCATTACGAGGAGACCATAATTATCTTTCAAGCTGCTTTGATTTGAATTTTTGAAATCAACACAAATCCTTATTTCTCCATTTTTTTCCTTTTTAATTTTCTTGGACACCTTGGGGTTTTAATTCCTTAGCTTCTTCTCGAACGGTGTAGCCCTGGGCTTGAGAGGGATATGGTGTAGAAATTTCCATCCTTCAAAATTATTAAGGTCATGGTAAGACCAAGCGAAGGTTTCTTTATACTCCTTCAACAAACTAATAAATCTCCTCTTCTCATCAGGTGTGCAACACTTTCCTAGGTTTTTGTATTTAGGATCCCCTTCCTCTCCAATATTTACCATTTTGAAATCACCTTGATTGGTATCATCATGGGAAATAGGTCATTGTTTAACTGCATCATGTCAGTCAAACATGATTTCTAGGGAAACCAACCCTTTGGGGATATTATTTCCTTTCAGTTGAACAATCCCTTCATCAATAGGTTTACCAAGATCATGAAAAAATTTGCCACAGGTTGATTGAGACCCTTCAAACAAAGTTGTGCTGAAAACTTCAACCATCTACAAAAATTTATCTATTTGTTTATCATCTTGGAAAACTTGCTAGTATTCAATGTTATTTGGTACCCTAGGTCTATAAACCATTTCCATTCTATAAGAACTTTCTTCAAAATCTAGATGGGGTAATAACAGGGACATTGAGACTTCCAAAGAGTTTGCCCTACTATTTAGATCCCTAGGGATCGCCTCTATAAAGAAGGCCTCAAATTCCTCAATTTTTTACCAAACACGATTCCTGTAATGTTTGAGCCTTTCATTATTTACTGAGTACTTTCCCCTCACTTGTCTTACCACTAACTTTGCATCACCTCTAGCCTTAAGCATTCTTTTCCCCATTTTCTTAGCTTCCTCAATACCTATCAAAAGTGCTTCATATTCAACAGTGTTGTCTGTGTTGTTAAATTCTAATTTGAATGCATAAGGAAACATATCTCCTTCTAGAGATATCAACATAACCCTTGCTCTAGAGCCGAATGAGGTGCAACTACCGTCAAATTCTAAGAACCATAAATCATTGATTTCTTCTCCTACTGTCTTATTAGCATTTTCTCATGTAGAGATTACATAGTTTCCAAATTCACACTCCTGATAAATAATTTGAGATTTGGGATCCTTATATGGAAACACAATGTAGTTTGATTTTCCTTTCGATTGCAAGACAATTCTTTTATTTCCCACAGGAGTTGTATCTTGAGACCAATCTAACTTGATCTCCCCTTCAAGGTCTCTACAAAATGTTTTGCTCAACAAAATCCCATAGCTGGCAGGGATGACAGCAACTAGGATGGTTAATTTTATCTTCTTACTAGGGTGTGTTGTTAAAGCCACCTGGGCGTCCTTAATCTGGCCTACAAGTGGAAATTGCTTTGAATCCATGGTATAATATTTTCCAAAAGTCACGGTCAAGGGGAGGTCTAAGGCCTTTGCAATAGAAGCTAGCATTATGTTGTCAGATGCTCTAGAGTCAATGATACAATTATTTAACTTGAACATAAACAAGGAAAAATAAAAGGGTTCTAGTTTTAGCCCTAAAGAAGGATTTTCACTTTCAGTGGATTGAGTAACTGGGGTAGTTTGGGTTTGTTCTAATAGGATAGTGTGGGTTGTTTCATTAGCCATAGGATCAGGGAAGGACTATCCTGACTTAACATAATTGACTAGTCTTTCCAATTATTTTGGATTTATCCTAAGGTATTCTACAGGAGAGACTTGGGTCTTGGAATTTTTGCAAAAATCAACAACATCAAAAGAAGAATTAAAATCAGACTTTTTCAACAATTCATCCTCTTTAGAACTCTGATTTTTAAAGAAAGGAATTTTAGAGAAGGCATCCTTACCTTTGTCCCAACATTGTGAATTTGATGGGGAATCATTGGCCTAAGAATTATGATCACCTCTTCTCAACACCGTACATGTAGGGTCCTTAAGGCTTACCATAATATTACCTCCTCTCTTAGAGTCAGATTCATATTCCATATAATAGTTTACTGAGCTGCCAGGTAACTGAGGAATTTCAACATCTCCAAGTTATTCTTCAACCAATTCTTTATTAACATGCATTTGCATTGATAGAATCATTTTAGGATAAGTAGTACTGTCATGATCATCAGTGAGGTGAAAATTTCACATATTGGCTCTTCTTAGAGGGGCTTCAAGTTCTCTTTGATCAGATGAAAGGTATGATGGTGTTCTATGACTAGGACTACTCTGATCAATAATTCCTCTGGGAACATATCTATATAATGGAGGAGTATTAGCACTCCCTTAAGGAAATTTCCTTTTGCTAGTTATCACATCATTTACCAATATTTGTAGTAGGAGTTCAGAGGAAGAAGCACTTTGTGCGTTTGGTACTTGCACATATTTTCTCCACTTTCCTGTCATTATCAAGTCATCTTCTAACTCAATGGTCATGTCTTGAGCACTTTGAAAATCATCTACTCTTTTCCTCCTCAAATGAAAACCAATATCAGGAGGCATATGATTCTGAAAAAAATCTCTCCTATTTTTTTGGGTCGGTAATTTTTCTTGGGGAATTTTATGGATGATTTTATTGAATTTTTCTATGAACTCCCTCATCAGTTCATGTATTTATTTCTTTATTTGTTTCAATTGTGAAAGAAGGGAGTGTTCATCTGATGCAATTTTGAAATGTGCCTCAAAGGGGGTCTTCATAGATTCCCAACTGGTGATATGGCCATTGGGAAGATGATAGAACCAATCAATAGCTAACTCAGTAAGGATTTGTACAAAAATTCTCACAGCAACATCCTCATGTTGGACTGCCAAAATTACACAAGCTATGTTAAAATCATTGAGGTAATCCTCGCCTGCAATTTTCCTATCTCTATGGAATTTTGGAAAGACCTCTCTTGCTCCTTTAGGAAGATTATGATTTCCCCCTAGATTTAGAAATCCTACTAACACTCAACAAGGCTTTGCCATGACTGCAATTGGATAAATTGTTACAAGGGCGGGCTTGAATTCTGGATAAGGTTAAAGCTTGCCAAATGTGGGAAGAAGGAGATGCACCAGAAGATCTTTAGGTGGAGAGGGAGGCCTAATTTTTTATTTTCTCTTAGGTGTAGGGATGGTAGGGAACTGGAGATTTTTCAATTCTTGGAAAAAAAAAAGGTCAAAAATTCCCTCCCTTCTATTGACGAGACTTTGTGACCAGCTCTACCAATAGATGTAAGTTGTCACCAGGTACCGGGGTACTGGCCAACTTCACCTGTAAAGGTTTTCTACGAAAATGAGATCCCTGGGCCTTCAATCATGTGAGAGTTGGGTCTTAACAGTGCAGGAGCTTAGTTGGGAATGTGACTGTTTTGTTCGGGGGATAGCTAGTTATCTTGGCTCATCTTCTCCAGGGATTTGAGTAAGCGGGGTTTCCTGCAAGCATTTACTAACTTTACCAAATAAACTTCAAAATATACTACAAGGTTAGAAATATTCCATCTACCTATAGTTATGCCAAACATTCAAAACATTAACCATGCTCTAACATGCTACACTAAATACTGAAGAAATACAAAACCATCAGTTCATATTTAATCAATAGTGAGGAAAAAAGAAATTTGTTAATCTACTTAAAAATATCAGAGCAAGGGACATAAAGAACATGCAACATAAAATACCATTAACCAGGAGATCAAAATGCTAGCAAAATTATTGATAGAATCCTTCCTTCTTCATTAACATGTTTCTAGCAAGCACTGGTGCATACAAAAATGGTGGCTCCAGGGGAGCATTGAACTACTGAAATCTTCTGAAAGTAAGGAGCATTGAGCTCTACCACTAAGAACTAATAAAAAAGAAATTCTATTAGTTATGGACTACAAAATCATCAATTTTGTAGACCCTAGGAATGAGGTCAGACTTATTATTTATACACAAACTTTTGACCTAAAAATAACCTAATGTATTTTACACTTAACAATATAATACTATTTTTAATGGCCGGTACTACCTGCACCACGCTACAAAAGACCTCGAGATGGAAAAGGTCTGACATGTTAGAAGAATGAGACAAGAAAAGAGGAGTGGAAGAATCGACCTCGAGAAGAGAGCCGGGAGGAGAAAAGAAGACATTTGATCCCTTAGGGATCGAGGCTACATGCCTCATAAATGGGAGTGTGGCTTGCTATCTTCAATGTGCTAGGTGTTACGTTGGAGTGGCACCTTGGGAAGACCACCTGTCAGGACCATCCCGTTGAGCTGACATGCCCTGCTAGACTCATCTACCTTCTAACATCCTTATTAACTTCCTTGAAAGTGACCGGTCGGCCTTGGGAACCAAGATACTGGTCACTTAAAGAACATTGATCACTTAAAGAATACAAAACTATTGGATCTAGAGCTCTGAGATCCGGAAGCTTGCGCCTTCAAAGAATAAAGAATACAACCGACACATGGTTGATGGAATTCTCTAAACTCAGATAACCTTATTGTTCCTTATAGTTTTTCAATGTCTCCAATACCTAGCTTATGCCTTCCTCATCTATGTCCCTAATGCTATCCCATCAACTGCGAACGACCTCCAATTTTTCCTCAACATCTTCGGCCCCATTTTGGAATTCATCTACCATTTTTACAGCGTCATGTGCCTAGATCATGGTCTTGGATAATTTAGATAACCTGCCCTGGTCAAAATCTCTAGTGATTGGATACAGGGATTCCATCCATTCATCAAATTTACTAAGGATGTAGTCCTCCAAGGTGCATGTTTTGGTGGTGAAGGGATCAACCTGCGATATTCCAACCACAAATGCTTGAAACAGGCCCAAGGGGTATTAGGTCATGGTCACCTTTTCTTTCAAGGCCTTAACACGTTCCTTGCACACCTCAATTTTGAGGCTAAGTATAGAGTACTAGGCCTGGAGGGAATCATATGATTCGTCTCCCAAAATTCCTGCCTCTGTGGTGACTTCTTCCCCGATGTTGCAAATTTCTTCCAGCCCGACCCTCCATTTCTTATACTTTTCTAAGTATTGCTCCCATATAAGAGCAAAGCCATTTGCTTGGCTGAAAAGGGTGTCGATCTGTGAGACCTACACTAGACTGTTATAGTTTACTATTTTGTTCTCATGCTTTCAGTAGTTCATGCTTTGACATAATTTGACTATCAGAGAGACTTTTTATACATTTGAGGATTGGCGGAATCCTGTGTTATATATTTAGCACCTGATTTTGTAATCAGGGTACTTTTGAGATGTTTCTGTTCTAATTTAGTCCCAGCTTATGTTGATGTTTTATATGGATCTAAATGTATGAATGTAATATCATGAAAATGGTTTAGGAAACCGATGCTAGGACATTTCAGTTCTAATGCAATGTGGTTTATATTCTTACATATATTTTTGACATTATGCTATGTTTCATATCATGTTGTTTTGGATCTACTGATGTGTGTATTGAGTGTGCAGGTAGAGTTGACCATGGATCTAAATCAGGGACCCACCACTGAAACCTATGTATATACCTGTGCTTACCAAGGTCCTGTCTATATAAAGAGACATGGACCTCATTTTTATGTGTTTATTTTGTAAACGTGGTTTGCATGTATGTTATTAAATTAGTAAATGTTCATGTTATTAAGTCATGTCTAATGTTTTAATTTAATGTGCCAAATTTGGCAAGTGTTGTAATTTATTATG
>MU225764.1:958529-973985 GCA_018584345.1 Thuja plicata
GTTGTTGAGGATTCTTCAGAGGACACTCATCTCCTCTCTCATGACAGTGTCAGCACACCTGTCATACCACTTGCATTGGGGATTCCCTTTCAGGATCCTCGTGTCTTCTCATTTGAGCATCAGCTTGACCTTCCAGTGACACCTCATCATTCGAGGTCACCTCTTCAGCACCCACTAACTTTAACTCCTCTGCATTGGAGTCACAGTGGTTTGTTCTTTGCTCCAGGGGTTCTTTCATTCTGGGGGGCTTTGTAGCCTCGACCCTCTCTCACGGGGGGGGTTAGTAGCATGCATTATACTACTGGCTTTGAGAGAGTCTCTTGAAGTCATTCTTTTGTCTTTGCTTGCCTTTATATCTCTTTTTGGAGAGGGGTTTTTCCCACTGGGTTTTCTCCTTTGTCTCCGATTTACAGAGATTTCCTTGTATTGGGTACCTGATCAGGCCTTGTTTCTGGGACCCATTTCTTACTTTCTTAGTCTTTCTAGGTCTGCTTTCTCCCTGCGTTCAGCTTAAGGGGGGGTGTTAGAGTATTATTTCTTTTTTACTCTAGTTGCTTAAGTGTCTCTTAGGTGCATTATTAATTAACTCTTAATTAATAATGTGCAACCTAGTATTTCCCTTTTAGGGTTTTGTTCACCTTTTTAAGGTCGAACTTTGTATTTGGTGTTCATTAATTCAGATAATATTTTTGCTCTCACCTTTTGAGTAAAATCTGAGTTTTGCTTTTTCCTTCTTTTGCTTCATTTCTTGTGACAGGTTTTTGCATGTAGCTGGATCTTGGAGTTGAATCTGATCTTTCATCAGTTTCTACAAAACTGTGGGATCTCCAACCCTAAGGCAAAATTTGCTACGTCTAGGGTGACAATTATTGTTGGATACTATAATGGTCAGGGATCTGTAAGGAGAACAGTCTGAGTAGGTGCGTTGTACAAAGTTTCCAGTTATAGTATTAATTATGGTGATTGCACCAAACAAGGAAAGTTTGTAGCCTTAATAATGTTGGGTGCGGCCAGTTGAGTGGCCAAACTGTCTCCGGTGGCCTTCAACCTGTAGATGGCTTGGATTAAGCCTTGCATTTCAGCCTAGAGTCTAAGCTCTATGTCTGTTATTTCCTAAACTTTGGAATCCACCATGGATCCCATGAAAACACCCTCCTTTGGGTATTTGGACATGAGTGGCAGCTTTGCCAACATCTTTTTGGCCTTGGTTTTTGTGGCCGGCCGGGTGGAAGTGGTAGGTAGTTCTAGGCTATCAGGTGGAGTGATTACTTCAGACATCTTGATCAATTATCTGCAACCTGCAAGACCGTAGAACCATAAGATCATGATATATATAAAGAACATTAAAAACTTTGGGGAATTCGTCACCACCCTACGCCTGTTCAATAAGTGTTAGCACAAATCAAAAATTTCATAATACTTCAAATAGATGTAAGTTAGATTCCTGGGTATTGAACCAAATGATAGGGGAAATGAAAGATAAGGGATTGCTACAGAGCCCAGAGTCTGAATAAACTAGTAGTTGTTGTGTCGATGTGACCAGTAGGAAATCATACTTGGCCGACGTGGGTTGGCATGTGGTCACATGACAGGTGATGTAAAGGCATTAATGGCAACAAGTGGGATGACACAGGGTAAATTGAATGCCAGATGGGACATGGTTTGAATGCCCACTCATGGGAAATTAATCCTGCCATTTAAGGTGATGAGACAGAGGAGAGAGAAATCCACCATGGCTTGAACCAGTGAGGTGTCGAGTTCGAGTGGTGGTGACTCCCTCTCGATGAGCTTGGTATGGTGAGTGAAAACATGACAAAGCATGATGAACTTATCAGTTTAAAAGAATACACACAAAATATACATGAGGGCCAAAGGCTGAGGCCGAGGGCTGAAACATATATAGACAACCCTCTGGGAGAGCCAACCCACCAACGAGAGGCAAACCAAAAACACAAAAGGCAAACCAGCAAAACCGAACAAAGCAAGAAATGAAAATAAAAGGAAATAGTAAGAAAAGGATGACAAGAAACTAGAGGACAAACCAAGGACCTACCGGGAGACATGAAGAACAGCAGGGGAGAATGACACCAGGAGTGTGCTGCAACAATTCTACCTTTGAATGATCATGAATAGACAGTGCAAATCAACTGGTAATTGACCACTAAGCATAGAACACTTCACAGTTTAATCGCAATTTAATCACCTAAGAATCTCTCTGAATTCTCTAAGTGTTTTAATCATGGTAACTATGAAATTGATGGGTAATTTCCATTTATACTCTTAGGGTAAAAACAAGTTACACTCTTCTCCACAAACTCTAGAATAGGCAAACCTCTAGACTCTAGGCCTGAAGATTCCATGTAACCATACCTTCCTGCAAGAGGAAGACATTGTGGCAGAGAATTCCAGAGTCTAGAATCTAGCTTTGGGAAGAATAAACTCCAGTACGGGGTCCTGGAGACACAAGAAGACAAAAATAGAAAGAAAACAAACCTTGCGGAAGAAAAGCCCGGAGGGAAAACAAAGAAAGAAGGAAAACAAGCCAAGAGAAAAAGCAAGAAAAGGGGGACCCGACATTTTGTACACAAAATGTAGGGACAAGTATGCAGGGCATAATAAATGGTGACTATCTAGGAAAAATGCCTTAGCACATTCAAGAACTGTAGAATCTCTAGTTAGCAAAACTAGAATAAAATCCTTACTAGGAGCATCCTGCTTGCAAGGTCTTAAGTGTCTAAGAAAATCCAACCCATACATGATTCAATCCTTGGTCCTTTGTCAGCTGTGAAGTGTGTGCTTTTCAAAGAAAATCAAGTCGATGACCTCCAGGGGGAGTAGAGAAGAGGCACTAAATATATTGAACCAAAGTCACACAAGCTACTCATTTCCCCCGAATACCAGAATTTCTTCATTCTTTAGTTCTTTATTTTCTTTTCCTTTATTGAGTGGGAAGGTAGTACTTCTTTCACCTCAGGCCTCGAGCTTAGCCAATTTCTGAGGTGGTACTTCTTTCACCTTTCCACCCAATTCATATTTCCAAATGGGGAAGAGAATTTTGAACCTAGAAAACATTTAAATGTTTTCAGACTTGGGCTAACAAACTAGTGCAACCAATCTACTCCCAGTGTGTCTAATTACTTATTCTTTTTTATTTTGATTTAACCAATTTCTGGACTTCTAAAAGATGAATCCGATGAAGATCACTCATAGCCTGTTACCAAACTTACAAAATAACTCCAAAGCACGGACCAATTCCACCATGCTAACAATAGATTCCAAGTTCACCATAATGCAGAAGGTACCATTCTAGAGACTAGATGTTATGCGAAGCATACCGGTCTACAAAAAGGGGCGGGCCAAACATTGGGAACCTGGAAAAAGAAAGAACAAATCCAAAATCAAAATGAAAAGAAAAAGGGGAAGTCCTAGAGGATATCCAACAAAACTATGTACAAGGAAAGGCACCCTCAACAGAGCACCGGGAAGGATATTTACAAGAAAAGGGGGTTTACATAAAGTACAATTCTAGACAAACTCACCTCATTAGAAATAGTGCTTGAGAAACTATCCATTAACGGGAAATGGAATGGCTTCTCTGGTCATGGTACAGAGGTGATAAGTATTTTCCTCACAGATCTCAGATATCAAGTATGGTCCAAGCCAGAGAATTTGGAATTTGGTGTGTTTTCCCTTCCTTTCTCGGGCCTTTTCCCACAAAAGGACCAAGTCCAAAATCTGAAAGGCCTTATACTGGGCTCTTCGATCAAACCATCATTTTACTACTGCTTGGTGATGTGCAAAGTGTTCAAGGGTTGTGTCCCTTTGTTCCTCCATTTGCACCAGATTTAGGAGCCGGACTTCCACGATGTTGTCTCGGTTGCTGAATTCCTGCATGAATTGTAACACCAATATTTGCAAGTTAATAGGGAACACTTGATTCTAGCCATAAACCAGGTGGAATGGGGAAGTCCCCAGGGCTACCTTTATTCTGATATGATCTGCCCAGAGAGCGAATCTAAGCTTTTGGTGCCAGTCCCGGGGATTCTGTTCTAATAGATGCTTGATCATCTCAAGTAATTTTTTGTTGGTTGATACAGCAACATCGTTCCCCTGAGGGTAATAGTTACTGGAAAACTTCAGAGAGATCTTTCTGTCATAGGTCCATTCAAGTAATTGTGTTGAATAAAACACCATACCATTGTCACATACTATAGCAAAAGGCATTCCAAATCGCGTGACGATGTTTTCTTCCAAGAATTTTATGACTACATCTGTCGTGTTACTTTTACAAGGGATTTTTTCAGACCACCAGGTGTAATAATTGGTAGCAGTCAAGATGTATAGGTGGTTGGCAGATGATTTGGGGTTGATTTCCCTAATAAAGTCAAATGCCCATTGGGCGAAAGGTCTAGCTCCGAAGATGGGTTGCAAAGGCATAACCGAGTTTTGCTCACGGTGTGCCATGGTTTGGCAAGTGTGGCACTTCCTGACATGAGTGTAGACATCCTTAAAGATACAGGGCCAATAATATCTGGCTTGGAGGATCTGATGGGTAGTGCCATCAGCTAAGCCATGCCCGGTTCCAAACTACCTGTAGAATTCATTGATTATCTTTGTAGCTTGAACCCTATCGATGCACCAGAGGTACACTCCATCATAGTTCCTACGAAAAAGTGTGGCATTTTTTATCATGAAGTGTGTGTTTTTCAATCACAGGGCATGACATTTGTTTGGAGGTAATCCCTCTGGGCATCTGTTATTCAACAACAAGTACACCAGGTCTATGTACCATGGATCCTGAGTGATGGACTCCACCGTATATGCTTGGCATTCAATGTTGGGAGTTCCTTCTGTCATCGCTCTACATAGTCCCTGGCCTCGGACTATCTTCATGGGTTGCATTTCTAAAGCATATTCTTGGAGAATGGTTATCCACTTCCCCTATCTTTCACCCAATTCACTCTACATCAACAAGGATTTTACTGCCTGGTCCGGGATGATAGCATGCACTTTTCTCTGGAGGATATAATGTCAGAATTTCTTCACAGCACAGATGAGAGCAAAGGCCTATTTCTCCAAAGGTGAGTACCAAACTTTGGCATTCTTAAAGGGGAGCTCATGAAAGCTATTGGTCGTTCCTCCCCTTCAACATTATGGGTCAATATGGTTGAGGCAGAATGCGGAAAAGCAAAGGAATATACATAAAAGGGGAGGGAATAGTCTGAGCTAGCCAAGACTCATGCCTCAAAAAATGTTTTTTTAATCTAGGGGAACACCTTCTTTGCTTCAGGACTCCACTCAATCTTAGTATCTTTCTTCATAATCTCATTGAGTGGCTTTACGATCTTGAAAAATCCAGTGATGAATTGCCAGACAAAATTGATTTTTCCAAAGAAAGATCTCATTTCCTTCTTGTTGTCAGGCATTTGTAGGTTTAGTAGCACTTCAACTCTCTCAGGGTCAATGGATATACCGTGCTTAGAGACAATATGCCCAAGCATCTTCCCTTTAGTGACCCCAAATATATATTTCTTAGGGTTGAGGGATATTCCATTTTGGTGACATCTCTCACAAATCTGGGTGAGGTGGGAAGAATAATCATGCCTATCCCAAGAAAAAAAGGTCAAATTGTCCATGTAGATTATTATACACCAATTCACAAGGCCTTTGAATGCAATGTCCGTAGCTTTTTGAAATGTGGCCCCCATGTTGATCAATCCAAAGGGCATTCTCCGTTAGGCAAACATTCCCCACTTGGTGGTAAACGTTGTTTTATCTCTATCTTCAAATTTAACCATGACTTGGTTATACTCAAAGTACCCATCCAAGAAGGACATCATTTGTGATATGTTCATGATTTGCAATACCTCATCCAATGAGGGGAGAGGGTGATTGTCCTTCTTAGATTCCTTGTTTAAATTTTAGAAATCCACACAAAGGCGGATCTCATAGCTTTTCTTCCTCACAAGGACTAGGTTGGAAACTCATGTAGTATGCCAGATTGGAAAGATAATCTGGGATGATAGCTATTTTTGGACCTCCTAGTGAATCAGAGGCTCGATCAATGGGTTGATCGGTCATTGCTTTTGCCAAAAAGGCTTAGCATCAGGTTTAAGTGGGATAGTGTGAGTCATAATGGATGTATCATAGGTTTTTATATCCTCATAACCCCATGCAATTACATCTATGTATTATCACAGAATCATGAGAATCTTCTCCTTCTCCTCTGGGGAGCAGGAGGTACCGATGTGTATCATTTCTCTTCACCGGGAAAGCCTAAGTTCACTTTCTCAAATTTTCCTCCCTCAGAGGAGGATGATATCTTTTCCCGACCCTAAGAGTCTGAGTCAAATATTTTTTCAAGTGCGGCCATCCCCTTAGGGATGGTGTTGGTTGGTAATTCCATGATCCCATCATCTTCATCACCCTATCCAGCATCATTGTGATCTCTCTCCTCCACTATCTGGTCCTCAAAGACACCAACATTGGCCATAAAGGCCAGGATATGTTGATCATCTTCAAAGACCTAAAAATGGGTGATGTTGTTTGGAATGCACAGGGTGGGGACCATCTCAACAGAGAATTTCTAGAGTCGAGAGCTAGCCATTGGCTCAAGCGTGCCAATGGAAACGGCAAGGGCATCCAGGATATAATTCTGTCTCCAGGGAATAAGATCGATGTCGATAGAATCAAAATCTTCAATAAGGCTCCATGCCCGGATGTGGTATGTGGCCAAACTTTTGTCATGATAGCTATATTGACTCTGGACCTACTTTAAGATCAACTCTAAATCACCTAGAGCCCAGAGGCGAGTGATTCCTTTCTTTAGTACCAATAGGAGTCCAAGGACCAAAGCCTCCTACTTTGTGACGTTATTCATGTAGTTAAATTGCAACCTATAGGACATGAGGAATGATTTCCCCCGCAGGTTGATTAGCTCCACTCTGGCCCCATAGCCTTGTTTGGATCGGGACCCGTCGAACTTAAGAGTCCACAAGTCATCATTTGTTATCTGGGGCTGGGAAGATGAAGTGGTCTTTGGATTGTTCTTGGGAGGGTTGGGAGGAGCTTCCTCCAACATTGATGGTGCATGGGAGAGGTTTACCTCTGGAGAGATTTTTGGTTGAGATTCCCAGACAGGCAGTGCCAATGACGCATCACCGGTAGAAGTACTGGGTTTTAGGCAATCAGATGTGTTCTCTTCCTCCCGGAGGGCATTGATATGTCAGGTAGTAGTAGAAAGACAAGGCTCACACTCTAGCTCAAAATTTTTTTGATAATGCACCCGGAACCAAGTGTCAGACAAGAGTGTGGCAGAGGTCGCTACACTACCCTGAGAGTTAACCTCAACCCTCAATTTTTCTTCCAGGTCCCGGGTTCCTTGAGAAACTATGGGGTCCTCCCCGGGTGTGAAATCAAATGTTAAGATCTCAAGGGTTTTGTACACCTTAGGGGAAGTCTCAGAGAAGAGGACTTCATTCACCCTCCTGACCTCGGTGAGGGCATGTTTCATCCAGGGCTCACTTTCAACCTGGATCTGGTTAGATTCTCCTTCCCAGGGGAGCCACAAGTGGGAAAAGTCGGTCGAGAAATATCCATTCAAGGACTTGGACCAATTGTGACTTAGTAACATCCCATAAGTCTCTGGGATGTCCACCACTTGGATGTCAATCACGCTGGCTATCCTAGGGTCCTTGATGAGTTGAATCTGGATGTTCTTCAGTTCACCCACCATTTTTACAGCAATTTTATCCAATTGGATTACTACACCATTAGACAAGGTGGGGCAGATTCTGAGCTTCTGGTATATGGATAAAGGCATGATGTTTCCTGAATCCCCAGAATCTACCAGGAAATTATGTATATTCTTTCCTTGTATGTTCAAACCTAGTAAGAAGGGAGGATCCTCGGTATTTCTCTAGAAGAGAGCCGCATTGGTGTCATCAAAAGTGACAGTCTTAGGTGGGTGACTAATAGCTTCCGGGTTTCCCAAGAGCTTCAAAAGAGACTTCTTTTGCTCGGGATAATTCAACAAAACCTCCATCAAGGTCATGGAGGTGGTAGTTTGTTCTAACGCCTTTGTGATGTCAAACCTACCTCCCAGGAATTGGTGGCTTCCCTCGGCTGGGTCCTTAGCTTGGTTAGAGCCAGGGCCTTTTGGAGGGACAAACTGATCAGTTTTGTTGTCCTGGGGAGGAGTGTCTTTGGGAGGCGCAGGCTTATAAATTGTTCCTTTACCAGCCTGACTCCAAGTGATGTAAGGAGTCCGTGAGTTGGTGAAGGCATTGGCTGCGAAGGCTGGAATAGATTCATCAAACAACCCTTGTAGTTTGGGTTCTTCTTTGTCTTCCTTGTCTACTCCAAATAAGATGGTCTCATAGGTGAAGGCACCATGAGTGGGCTCTTGTATAGGAGGTTTTGCGGGAGTGGGATCAGAAGCTTGCTATCTGTCTAACTGGGAAATCATGATGACTTTCTCTAGTGTGGCACAGTTCACCTCATTATGAGAGTCTGTGTCGTGCAATCTACACCAGTTAGTCATGGGCCAGAAGTCTGTGACAGGCATGAAATGAGAAGGTCCAGTGTTACCCTGGTTGGTGCTTTGATTCAGAGGATAACCTCTGGCATTCGCATGGTTGTTCCATTGTTGTTGATTCAGTCAGGGCCCGTTGTTGTAATTTCTTCCTCCAGTATTGTTATTTAGTTGGCCAGAGAAAATATTCCCTCTATGAGAATTGGTGTTGTGGGGTGCAAGAGACCCCGCCTTTAGCTGTCCCATGTCCAGAATCAGTGTGGACAATAGTTGCTGGAGGGATTCGACCTCTGTGAACAATTGAGTGTTCGTGTCACAATGTGACAGTTGTTGTTATTGGTTCCCCGGGAATGTGGCAACATTCACCAGAGTTGAGGGTGGAAATCCTCCAGCTACAAACAACTGAAAGAAAGGCACTCTGGATGGTTGTGTCTATGGTTGTTGCATTTGTTGTGCCTAGTTCCAAGGAAAGGATTCTTGACCCGATGTTGTCTGTGTTTATGACGGATATACGTACTGGGCCTGTTGGTCTATTGGCAGTGGTGGGGGATGCATGGCCATCATGGGGGCACCCATTGCCTAATTAGGTTTATATCTCTTGGTGTAAGAATTTTCATTGGGTATCATGTTAAAGGGCATGCTCTGCCCAATCTCACCTAGAGATTTGTTAAGACCATGGGACAATTCCAAGGCCAGTTGTAAACCTTTTCCAAAGTATCCCGGTCACCTGGGGTGGTAGTTCTCTAGAGGAGAGTGGCAATGAAAGGGTCCATCGCATTAAGATAGGTCTGGATAGTTACATCCGTAGATGGGATGAAGGGACCTGTGCACCACTTCAAGGCGTGTTAGAATTGGTGGTTGAATACTGCAAGGGGTTTGTTCAGTTCCTTTCTAATGGAGATGAACTAGATGTGATACCATGATGGGTCCATGTGTACATGGAAGGCAGCCAGGAAGGTGCCTTCCATGTCTTTCCAACTGTTGATGGAGTTGGCGAGAAGGTTAAGGTACCAGTTCAGCTTGTTCTTCCTCGGGGATAGAGGGAACATCCAGATCACAACATCCTGATGTTGGATCTGGTGTCTATTCATGGCATATTTGTATTCTTACAGATGCTCTTTTATGGTTCGTGAGCCTAAGTGCTCATATCAGGGACAAATCTTTTCTGGGTGCATAGGAAGATCATTGGCTACACTCAAAAAATTTCCCATCAGCGACCCAATGTTGCCAAAATACACAGCCATCTGGGGTGTTAGATTTTGACTAGGTTGAGCTTTAATTCCCGAGGTCACCCGGGGGACTTGGGTATGTTGGAGATTTACTTTTGGCAGCTAACTGATTGTATGTTTGTCATTGATGACAACATATAATATACAGTAGTGTTCTATATGTACTTATCAGAATGATGTAATCAAGCCTTGCACGGTTATATTCATGTTGTAGACATGTTGTTTATATTTTTTTCATACACACAAACCTAGATATGAAGTTTTAGTTGTATTGCGTATTATGTTAGATGGCAGTTACAGTTTCTAGAGGTTGTCTGTGTAGAGCTAACGTATTGCATTGGTTCTTGAGTTGCACATATCTTCAGGATATGTGTGTGTATATTCAAGTTTAATTATGAGTAAAATATAGTTATCTAAAGGTGAAAAATGTATTCCAACAAGATTTCAAAGTTAGAGTTAATTTGGTGAGGCAGACTTAGTGAAGCATTGCGTCTATTCAGTTTATATTACGCGGTTGTAATTATGCTTGTGTGGTTAGTTAAGCTGATAAGGATGTTATGAAGAGTTTCCTAACAGGTCCCATGATCTCATACTTTGAGGAAGATACTTATAGTATTTCATTTTTGGAACACTAATTGTGAATGAGAAGATAAGAGACAGAAAATGTACAGAGCAGAATATCAGTTGTGTTTCATTCATCAAGGATCTATATGAAGAAGAAGTGAAAGATTACAATACATTGGAACTGATCAAGACAACAGGTCTACTCTACAGTTCATCATCAGATACAGTTCATATATGTTCTACAGAAGGTTGTAGCCTTCACTATTGAAGTAGTGAGCTTTTGGACAGTGAATCCTCACCCTTAATAGGGTTATTTGTAAAAGACTCCTAATAGGGTCAGACCCTTAACCAGGTCACTATACTTATTGCATTGTAAATAACAACTCATAACAGGGTTGTGAGATCTTCTAACAGGGATTATTATAAACAAGTATAGTTCATTGTGGGTGTTAATTCCCACCGGGGTTTTTATCATTTGGTTTCCCCATAACCAAATTGTGGTGTTTTCTATTGTGTTATTTGAATGTGCATTTACTTTATTGTATTCTAGAGTTAATAAAAGAAAAGAATTAAATTAGCTAATAACTGATTCAGCCCCCCCTCTCACTTATCTTTGGGACTATTCTAAAAATTGGTATCAAAGCCAAGTGCCTTGAAGAGAAAGCCTAACAGCTTAAGGTAGATCAGATGGCATACTTCAGAAAAGAGAGTCCTAAGTTCAATGGAGAGAATTATCTAGATTGGAAGAACAAAATGATAACACATCTACAGTGTGTTGGTTTTGACATCTTTGAGATAGCCACACAAGAATTTATTATTCCCTCTCTGAAAGACCTCTCAAGAGATGATGCTACTAGTAAACAAAAGGATACATTCATAGCTAATGCAATTTCCAAAGAAGCCCTTATAAGTGCACTATCTGATAGTGAATTCTCTGAGATCAAGAAAGTAGACAAGGCATACATAATATGGAAGTATTTAGAAGACATGTTTGAAGGAGATATCCAAGCAAAGAATGCGCAGGAAGACATGGAAAAAGAAATACAACAACCTTGAGATGTTACCTGAAGAGAATATCAGAGCCTGTAATTAGAGGATAAATGAAGTAGTTTCTGGAATCAAAAACAATGGTGGAGAAATATTAGAAGAAGATATAATGGACATTCTTTTGACTACTTTAATAGCAGACTATGAGAACAAGATAAATATTCTAGAGGAAACCATGCAATTTTCACAAGACTTCAAGAGAGAGACTTTGATCAGTAAAATCTCTGCATTTGAGATATCAAGATTCAAAATTGAACCCAAAATTGAAATCGCCTTCAAATCCTCAGTTCATGGTAAGAAACCTTTGCACATTTCTAGCAATACCGAGAAAGAAGAAGTTGATGAAGAACTAGAAGAAATTATTGCCATGATTGCTAAAAGAGAAAATAAAGGCAAAGTCAAGTATGAAGGACAGTTGCCACTCAAATTTTTTTCATGCAACAAGATTGGTCACTTTGCATCCAAGTGTCCCACAAGAGTAAAGAAATTCAGATCTAATTATAAACCAAAATATAGAAAGGAATGCTATCATGCTGAAGAAGGTGTAACTGATGAAGATTCAGGAGAAGATGAAATTGGATTCATTGCCCTGAAAGACATGGAAAAATTGCTTGAGGAAATGGACATTGAAGATGAAAAGGAAGCACAGGAGCTAGCCCTAATTTCCAAAATAGACATCAGGACTAATTGGATCATTGATAGCGGATGCTCTCATCACATGACAGGTGATAAAGATAGATTTATTCATCTAGACAAGTACAAAGGTCGTATGGTTATATTTGGAAATAACACTCCCAAACCTATCATAGGTAGAGGATCTATCACCCTAGATGGAAAGAACAAGACAAATGATGTTCAGTATGTTGATGGATTACATCACAATTTACTAAGTGTTGGACAGCTACTTGACAAAGGTTATCTTTTGGAATTCAAAGACAACAAATGCATTATTAGCAACAAAGAAGGAGACATGATTGCATCAGGCCCAAAGATAAAAGGTAATGTCTTTCAGCTCAATTCAGATGTAAGTTGTTTTGTTACGAAAGTGGATGATAGTTGGTTATGGCACAAGAGACTCTGTCATATCAATTTTGATAATATAGTAAAGATAAGCAATGTCAAGGTAGTTAGAGACCTTCCAAGTATTGCAAGACCAGTTGACACTATGCAGGGAATGTGTTATGGGAAAGCATGTAAGGAGTTCTTTCAGAAGCAAGCAACTCAGCTGAAAACAACTTAGACCTAGTGCATACAAATTTATGTGGTCCTAATCAAACTAGATCATACTACAGAGAAAGGTATTTAATTTTATTTGTTGATGATTTTTCAAGGATGATGTGGGTTGTGTTCTTAAAGGAGAATTCTGAAGTCTTTGAGAAGTACAAAATATTTAAAGCCAAAGTTGAGAATGAATCTGAATTAAAACTAAAATGTCTAAGATCAGATAGAGGAGGAGAATTCACCTCTGACCAGTTCTATGACTACTGTGAAGAACATGGAATCAAAAGACAGTTGAATGCACCCATAACCCCTCAGTAGAATGGGATTGTAGAAAGAAGGAATAGGATCATACTTGATATAGTACGCACTATGATGATTGAAGGAAAAGTTGTGCACACCTATTGGAGAGATGTAGTTAATAAAGCAGTCTATACTATCAACAAAACATGGCTAAGCCCAGGTGCAGATAAGACACCTTATGAACTTTGGTTTGGTAATGTACCTACAATAAAATACTTCAAAATCTTTGGCAGCAAGTGCTACATCAAGAGAGATGATGGTGTTGGTAAGTTTGATGCTAGAAGCAATGAAGGTATTTTCCTTGGTTATTCTACTAAAAGAAAAGCATACAGATGTTTCAATTTAAGATTAAAAAATATAATTGAAAGTACTCATGTAAATATTGATGAGAAGTTCATGGTTCGAGAGAGGTACTGTGAATATGCACCTATGATTGAGGATGAACCCAGGCCTAACAGTAAAGACACTGATATTGAAGAAATGTTTGATTGCATTGATGTTTCATGTAATGAACCTGAATCAAGCAAAGAAGTATCATAGATTACAGATAAGGATGTCACACCAAAATTTTCAAAATTCACATCTAGGTATCATTCAAAAGATGATATCATTGGAGATTAGAGCAGCAGTGTTTTGACTAGATCTAAAGTAGAAAGTTTAACAGTGGATGAAGAGGTATGTTTACTTTCACAGATTGAACCTTTAAATGTTGAAGATCCTTGCAAGGATTCTGATTAGTAGAAAGCAATGGAAGAAGAATTAGATCAAATAATAAAAAATGATACATGGGGATTGGCTCCTAGACCTAGTGACAAAAATGTGATTGGAACAAAGTGGGTATTCAAGAACAAGATGAATGAAGATGGTACAGTGGTAAAAAAAAAAGCAAGACTAGTGTGTAAAGGATATGCGTAGAGGGAAGGGATATATTACACTGACACATTTTCCCCTGTGAGCAGATTAGAATCCATTAATTTATTCTTGGCCTAGGAAACATTCAAATACTTCAAAGTACATCAAATGGATGTCAAATCAGCCTTTCTGAATGGTGACTTGAAACAAGAAGTCTACATAGAATAGCTTGAAGGATTTATTCTATCAGATAGACCAGACATGGTATGCAGATTGAAGAAAGCACTCTATGGACTTAAACAGACCCCAAGAGCTTGGTATGAGAGACTAGATAGTTATCTTAACAAGATTGGATTTAAGAAAGGAGCAGTAGATTGTAACCTATTCATAAGAGAGACACCTGATGGATTATTACTTGTTGTCATATTTGTTGATGACATTATCTTTGGAGGTAATGACAAGCTTAGTGCAAAATTTGCAAAAGAAATGCATAATGAATTTGAAATGAGCATGATTGGTCCTATAAAATATTTTATGGGATTAAATGTAAAGTAGACAGATAAAGGGATATTTATAAATCAGTCCAAATACATGAAGGAAATATTGAAGACTTTCAAGATGGAAGACTGTAAGCCAATATGTACTCCTATGATAACAAGAAGCAAGTTTTAAAAAGAAGATGATTTTGCAGTAGTTGACAAGACATTGTATAAGTCTATGATTGGAAAACTTATATATCTTACTCAATCTAGACTAGACATATCTAATGCAGTTGGAATTGTTGGAAGATTTGCAGTAGAACCAAAACAGAATCACCTAATGGCAATAAAGAGAATATTCAGATATCTAAAGGGAACTATAGACTATGGTTTATGGTATCCTAAATCAGAGAATGTACAACTTCATGTGTATACAGATGCAGATTGGGCAGGTTATATTGATGACAGGAAGAGTACTTCTGGAGGAGCAGTATTTCTTGGAGATAGGTTGGTTTCGTGGGTAAGCAAGAAGCAGAATTGTATCTCTTAGTCGACAGCAAAAGCTGAATATGTTACAGCAGCATTGAATTATTCAACAATGGTTTGGATCAAATAGATGGTTAAAGATTTTGGTATACAGGTTGATTATCCTATTCTTATTCACTGTGATAACACCAGTACTATCAACATGTCCAAGAACCCTATGATGCACGCAAAGAAAAATCACATTGAGATTAAATAACATTTTCTTAGAGAAAAAGTTGAAGATAATGAAGTAAAATTGGACTATGTGAGCACCAAAGAATAGTTGGGAGATATTTTCACAAAGCCTTTATCAAAAGATACTTTTGAGTATCTCAAGGAGAAGTTGGGAGTAATTACCTCTCCTGAGTCTGATTAGATAAAGTAGCAAGAACATCAATCCATAGTGACTGATGAATGGTTGACTACTCTACTTCTGGAGTAGTACCTATGCTTAATTGTTTATGGCACCCTTTACCATTGATGTCAAAGGGGGAGTATATAGTAAGGGGGAGCATATACTCTGGGGGAGTATAAACACTAACAGGGGAGCTACAACAGTGTAGAGGAATCCTTGATGAGGATATTGAGAAGATTGTAAAAAGAAAGAAGACACCATATGCTGAAGATGTTTTTAATATCATATGTTGCCATCAATGTCAAAGGGGGAGATTGTTGGAGATTTACTTCTGGCAGCTAGTTGATTGTA
>MU225764.1:974788-991642 GCA_018584345.1 Thuja plicata
CTCAACCCATTCACCCTTGCTAATATAATCTTAATCCTAAATTCTACCCTAACCCACCTCCTAATGTTGTCACATTCCATTAAGGAATGCTTAGCAACTCAACCCACTTGAGAAAGTCCACTTTCTCAAGCTGGACTTTCTTAAATTCCACGTTCTCAAGCCACTCTCTTACACTCTACCTTGCTTCTTTAAGGCTTTCATTAATGCCTTATTAATGAAGATGCCTTAAGCCTATGTCTCTCCCATGCCTTATTAATGCCTTTGGCACTAATGGCTCTTACACCTCCATTAATGAGCCCCTTCACTCATTAATTCATCTTGTCCCCCTCTCTCTCTCATTCTTCTATAAATAGAAGCCATTTTTGAGAGTAAAGAAGCCTTCACATTAGATAATAAAAAATGCATTGTTATGCTATTGGATTAATCCTAGACTAGTATTTCACTTATTATTCCATGCTTTTTCATTGTTATTATTCGCATGTTTAGAGCTAGAATGCTTGTTTTTCATCTTTTTAGCTTGTTTTAATCTAAAAATCCTTCATGCTAGGTTGTATTTCTCACTGATTGTAGCATATTCTGAGGGCTTATATGTTATTAATCACACTCTTCCTAGTTAGCAGGCAATAGGTCGATATTAGTGGGTTTTATATGCTTTATCTAACCTTTTGAGCTAATGAAATGACTTATTGCATGTTTGTGTCTTTCTTAATAGGTTCCCAAATACACACACACAATAATTATGCTTGCATGGTTAGTTAAGCTAAAAAGGATGTTATGAAGAGTTTCCTAATAGGTCCCATGATCTCATACTTTGAGGAAGATACTTATAGTAGTTCATTTGTGGGATGCTAATTTTGAATGAGAATATAAGAGATAGAAAATGTATAGAGTAGAATATCAGTTTTGTTTCATTCATCAAGGATCTATGTGAAGAAGAAGTGAAAGATTACAATACATTGGAACTTATCAAGACAACAGGTCTACTCTATAGTTCATCATCAGATATAGTGCATATCTTTTCTACAGAAGGTTGTAGCCTTTACCATTGAAGCAGTAAGCTTTTCAACAGTGAGTCCTCACCCTTAACAAGGTTATTTGTAAAAGACTCCTAATAGGGTTAGACCCTTAACCAGGTCACAATACTTATTGCATTGTAAAGAACAACTCCTAACAGGGTTGCAAGATCTTCTAACAGGGATTATTATAAACAAGTATAGTTCATTACGGGTGTTAGTTCCTACTGTGTTTTTTACCATTTGGTTTCCCCGTAACTAAATTATGGTGTTGTCTACTATTTTATCTAAATGTGCATTTACTTTATTGTATTTTGGAGTTAAAAAGAAAAGAATTAAATTAGTTGATAACTGATTCACCCCCCCCCTCAGTTATCCTTTGGGACTATTCTAACAGGGTATTCTGAGTTGTAGTAGATCCCCAGACAATGGCAGTCGGTTTGGCATTCGGGGTCCATTTCTTTCGAGCAAGAGGCTCTAGTTCAACAAACCTTCTGGGATGGGGAGCTAATCTTAGGACTCTTTCAAATCTCGCAGGTGAAAATGATCCAATCCCACTAAAGTTATCACTCCTAAAACTATGGCTTGGGGAACCCTCGAGTGGTGTAAAATTGAAATCCTCAGAGGGGGACGAGTTCATGCCCTACTTCTAGCGCCAATTTCTGTTGACGGGACTTTGTGACCAGGTCTGCCAACAGATGTAAGTTGTCACCGGGTACTGGGGTATCGGCCAACTTTTCCTATAAAGGTTTTCTGGGGAAATGAAATTCCTCGGGCCTTTAAGCATGTGAGAGTCAGGTCTCGACAGTGCAGGAGCTTAGTTGGGAATGTGACTATTTTGTTCGGGGGGATAGATGGTTATCTTGGCTTGTCTTCTCTAGGGATTTGAGTAAGTGGGGTTTCCTACAAGCATTAACTAACTTTGCCAAATAAACTTCAAAAGATACTGCAAGGTTAAAAATATTCCATCTACCTATAGTTATGCCAAACATTCAAAACATCAACCATGCTCTAACATGCTACACTAAATACTGAAGAAATATAGAACCATCAGTTCATATTTAATCAATAGCAAAGAAAAAGGAGGTCATTAATCTACTTAAAAATATTAGAGTGAGCGACATAAAGAACATGCAACATAAAATATCATTAACCAGGAGATCAGAATGCTAGCAACATTATTGATAGAACCCTTCCTTCTTCATTAACATGTTTCTAGCAAGCACTGGTGTGTACAACAATGGTGGCTCCAGGGGAGCATTTAACTACTGAAAGCTTCTGAAACTAAGGAGCATTGAGCTCTGCCACTAAGAACTGATAAAATTAAAATTCTATTAGTTATGGACTAAAATATCATCAATTTTTTTGACCCTTGGAATGAGGTTGGACTTATTATTTATACACAAACTTTTGACCTAAAACTAACCTAATGTATTTTACACTTAACAATATAATACTATTTTTGGTGGCTGGTATTACATGCACCACACTACAAAAGACCTCGAGATGGAAAAGGTCTGACATGTCAGAAGAATGAGACAAGAAAAGACGAGTGGAAGAATCGACCTTGAGAAGAGAGACGAGAGGAGAAAAGAAGACATTTGATCCCCTGGGGATCGAGGCTACATGCCTCATAAATGGGAGTGCGGCTTACTGTCTTCGATGCGCTAGGTGTTACATTGGAGCGGCACCTTGGGAAGACCACCTGTTAGGACCATCCCATTGAGCTGACGTGCCCTACTGGACTCGTCTACCTTCTTACATCCTTATTAACTGCCTTGAAAGTGACTGGTAGGCCTTGGGAACCAGGACACTGGTCACTTAAAGAATACAAAACTATTAGATCTAGAGCTCTGGGATCCAAAATCTTGTACCTCCAAAGAATAAAGAATACAACTGACATGTGGTTGATGGAATTCTCCGGACTCCAGAAAACCTTATTGTTCTTTATATTTTTTCAATGTCTCCAATACCTGGCTTATGCATTCTTCATCTATGTCCCTAATACTGTCAAATCAACTGCGAATAGCCTCCAATTTTTCCTCAACATCTTCGGCCCCATTCCAAAATTCATCTACCATTTTTACAGGGTCATGTTCCTGGATCATGGTCTTGGATAATCTAGATAACCTTCCCTGGTCAAAATCTCCAGCGACCGGATATAGGGATTCCATCCGTTCATCAAATTTACTGAGGATGTAGTCCTCTAGGGTGCATGTTTCAGTGGTGGAGGGATCGACCTGCAATATTCCAACCACAAATGCTTGAAACAGGCCCAAGGGGTATCGGGTCATGGTCACGTTTTCTTTCCAGGCCTTAACCAGTTCCTTGCACACCTCAATTTTGAGGCCAAGTCTGGAGTACTAGGCCTAGAGGGAATCATATGATTCATCTCCCAAAATTCTTGTCTCTATGGTGGCTTCTTCCCCGATGTTGCAAATTTCTTCCAGTCTGGCACTCTGTTTCTTGTACTTTTCTAAGTCTTTCTCCCATATAAGAGTGGAGCCATTTGCTTGGCTGATAAGGACGTCGATCCAATAGAGGTCCAAGAGGGACGCCACAAAAAAATTTCATATAGCAGCTACTTGCTTGGTGGCCCACCCATCTTCAACCTGCACCTTCTTTTTCATGGCCCGGAGGGAATCCACATCACCTTGTGTCAGTGGAAATCTAGAGGTAGAAGCCTTCGGGTGGACTTCAGCCAGAGGTCATGTAAGCTCTGCCAGAAGTGTGAGGAGATTGGCATTATTCTATTTTTCCTCCTTCAACTTCTGGCCTTGTTTGAAATACTAGGCCTCTACTGCTTTAGTGGCCTCCCTTAGTAGGTCCAGTTCGCCTTACTTGTCTCTTCTTCCCAGTGCCACTTCTGTAATGTTATTGTCTTCGGGCCTTATGGCCGCTGCATCTGCATCTGGAGGAGGTGTTGCGATAGTTTCAATTGTGCTGACTATTGGGCAAGTCTGAAGAGTATGGATTATTCATGCCTTCTTAGGCTTCTAGGCCTCTCCATTATGGGCCATCATCTCTACTAGGGAGAGAGGATCACTTTTTCCTTAACACATGATATGTCTACGGGGAAACCTTGATCAAAAGAAAACCTCAGTAGGAACTCGTACCCACAAATATTGCACTAGTATAATGAACCTGTTAAAGTTCCTTTGCCCTGTTAGGAGCAGTCTTTACAATCCAAGTACAATGACCCTATTAGGAGTCTATTACAAAACCTTGTTAAAGGTATATGGCTCTCTTCCTGAGCTCACTGCCCAATAAGATGAAGACTACAACCTTCTGATAGTTGATATACACTATATCAAAAAATGAACTATTGTTTGATCAGTTCTGTTTATGCGCGGATGCTCTTACTCTCTTAAAGAGATTTATCTCATACTGACTTCATTATTCTTCTCTTCTATGTCTTTCTCATGTATATTCTTCGACACTTGTAACATAACTTTACATTACATACTTATATGTTCATACCCGAATAGACACGACCCAAAACAAGACTTATGGTCGACCCTAAAACATAATACACAACTCTTCCAAACTAATTGGATTAAGCATGTTTACAAAATTACTAATTAAATCATTAAAAACATACTATCATAGGTGCTTGGCCTTTACATAACAAAATAATATACGTTGATCAAAACACTAGTCGGCTTTCATGCTTTGTCTTCTGAACTGCTGGTGCACTAATCTATCTGTAACTTCTCCGTACTATCATGTCGTACCATGCATGTCTAGAATTAGTATGTACATGAAACATAGAACATATATATAAATGTGCATTGTCTAATTTATCACACGTGCGCTGATGTGTTGATCATTGTATAACTCTGTCTGTCCTATTTTCCATACTTAGTCATTTTGTCTTCTAAGTTTACTTAGACAGAGACTTAGAATGACTTTGTTGCCATGATGACAACACAAAATAAGTCATGCATCCTCAGGAAGTCAATTTGCCAAAACCTTCTCTTCCTTGATTCCACCAACCATTAGGGCGGTTGGGGTGGCTTTTTTGTTAGGACCTGAGTATCTAAATTCCCCTCTAAACTTGGCGGTGGGTTCTTGGTATTTTCAATGTTGTCGGGCTCCTTTTCCTTTACCTATTCTTGCTCCTGCTCCTACTCTCCCAGCACTTTGGTATCTTCCACTAGGTTGGCGCCTTGGTTGGCTGAGTCTAGGACTTCCCCTCCTGCACTTATATTGCTTGTTTCTTTGGGGATTTCCCCATCTTGTGTTGTTGTTTTTCTCTGGCCCTACCTGTTTCTTCTGTTGGAATCTCTTCCTCCACTAGAATATCTTGTGGGAGTGGGTGAGGTTTTTGGCCAAAGTTCAGCAATGCAGCCACTTTCACTACCTCACCAAATGTACTCTAGGGAGCCTGGTCTCCCAGAGTGACCAAAGGCATTTGGAGCGTGATGATCGGGGGTACAGTTGATCCTATGGGTCTGGTTTCCTTGATCATCGGCTACTCATATATCATTTTCCTTGGTTGATTCCCAACCTCTTGGGCTAGTGTTTCTTCTTTCCTTCCCTGCTCTTGTTGTTCCTCCTATGTTTCTTCCCATACTTCCTTCTCTGTGGTAGCTTCTTGTTTCAGGATCTCCTATTCGGCAGGTATATCTTCCTTTGCTTGAGCATACATATCCTCCACCATGTGACCTATATCTTGATGAAGGTCCATGAGCGCCTCCATCAAGAAAGTGTCATCAAAGTCATCATGTAGGGGTGAGCAGTCAGAAATATTTTCAAGTCCAGGAGAATCTAAACTGACATCTATGGGAGGAAAATCTGGCATACTAGGGCTGGCGGAGGTGCTTGGTGTGGGGGTCACCTTCTTCTTTTTCTTTCTCATTAGTGGGACCCCAGTCTTCAGAATACCAGTACACTCTACCTCGGTGAAAGTTTGTCTACTCATCATCACGTCCAACGATGGGGATCCCACCAGGAGAGCAGATGCCATGAGAGTTATGAGGAGGTCGGAGGACATCTATGCACTTATCTGCTAACTTGGCAGCCTTGCCGACTCCATCTGTTGTTGCAGCTGTGCCATTAAGAGAGTGGGAGCTTGGGAAGGTACCTTAGCTGGGGTATCTTTTTTTTTCCATCCCCTTACTCGTACTAGGTCCAATGGTGGTGACGGGTGTTGAAGTGGACTTTCAAACAATCGGTCCCCTCTGGGTGCTTTTGGGACACACGCAGGCAAAATATTGGTGACTCGCATCCACAATAGGGTGGCATACTCCTTCAATTGTTAACTCTTCAGGGGTGGCCCAGTCCATCGGTGGGAGATCTAACTTGTCCAATCCTTGTTATTTATACGCTGGGTCCTCCAATGGCCCGTCATCTAAAAATCCCTTCAGAAAAGTCTGAAGGTCGATCACTTTCATGACTGCTTTGGACATGCATGAATGTTGTCGGGCCTGGAGATTAAAACTATCTTGGCAGTCTGCCAAGAAATATTCAATGTCTTCTGTGCGGCAGGGATGCCCGGGGCAATGAGAAGGAAATCTTGCCTAGAGGATCATAATTTTTTCTAGTGTGGTGGGATTCCACTAGTCCCAGGCTCTTCAGTTTACTATCTACCTCCCTTGCTGCGGCAAGCCTGCACGTATAATTCTTGTATGAAACCAGGAGTGGGATGTTATCAAACTTCTTCAATGTGAAGAAGGCGTGCAGATCCATGAGCTATCAGAAGAACTCCAAAAGAATAATTCTATCCCCGCAATACCAGGGAAGAAGATGGGGCTTCCCGAAGAAGCCAGTTACTCGAATGTAAGTGTGATGCTGGAACTAAATAAAATAGCATCCATAGGTACTGACCAAGTTCATCGCCTCCTGCGATAACCGATACCCATAATCCCGAGTAAGTGTTAGAATATTTTTGTAAATGAAGGCATCATTTACCCGGTAGAAATTTAGGAAATTGAGTTCCCATTATAATTGGGGATAATGATCCCATGGTGTCAATTGGCCCAGCCCGTTTCCAAGTTCACCCATTGTTCCCAAACTCATAAAGGTCGATCTCTGTTGGGCTAGTACCCATAGAATGTGTGATGTCATGTAGAACTTAGAACTCTAAACGACGCCCTTCAACTACATGTCCACGTGATTGGCTATGATAGCTACCCAGTTGAAGGTCTGACTATGAGTGGTGATGTAGCAGAGAAAGTAGTACATCCATACTGAGAAATCCTAGGCATGGGGAAATCTGAAGATCCTACACAAAAATATGATGACCGCCTGAATGGGCTCTTTTAACTCCCCTTGGGGAATTTCTAACTTCATCCTCTTATGGTCCCTCTTCGGAGACTTTAGCTAGTGGCTATTGAGATATTGCCAGGAGATAAGGGCAACATCCTCGAACTCCTGCAATGTCTGGGCCCGATTCTAGATAATGGGCCCATTGAACTATGGGATCCCCAGCCTTGAGGCAAAAGTTGTTGTGTCCACGGTGAAAATTGTTGTTGGATACTGTAATGGTTGGGGATCTAAAAGCAAAATGGTCTGAGTAGGTGCATTGTACAAAGTTTCCAGTTGGAGTATTAATTCAGGTAATTACACCAAACAAGGAAAGTTCACAACCTTAATGATGTCGGAGGCGGTCAGCTAAGCGGCCAAACTATCTCCAGTGGTCTTCAACCTGTAGACAGCTTGGATTAAGCCTTGCATTTCAGTCCAGAGTCTAGGTTCTATGTCTGTTATTTCTTGAACTTTGGAATCCACCTTGGATCCCACGAGAACACCCTCCTTCAGGTATTTGGAGGTGAGTGGCAGCTTTGATAGCATCTTTTTGGCCTCAATTTTTGTGGTCGCCCGGGTGGAAGTGGTAGGTAGCTCTGGGCTATCAGGAGCAATGATTACTTTAGACATCTTGATCAATTATCTGCAACCTACAAGACCGGAGAATCATTAGAACATGATATATAAAGAACATTAAAAGCTTTAGGGAATTCATCGCCACCCTGTGCCTGTTCAATGAGTGTTATCACATATCAAAAATTCTAGGATACTTCAAATAGATGTGAGTTAGATTCCTGGGTGTTGAACCAAATGATAGGGGAAATGAAAGACAAGGGATTGCTTCAGAACCCAGAGTCCAGATAAACTAGCCGTTGTCATGTCGATGTGACCAGTAGGAAACCGTACTTGGCTGACGTGGGTTGGCACATGGTAACATGATAGGTGATGTAAAGGCATTAATGGAAACAATTGGGATGACACAGGGTAAATTGAATGCTAGATGGGACATGGTTTGAATGCCCACTTGTGAGAAATTAATCCCGCTATTTAAGGTGATGAGACAGAGGAGAGAGAAAGCTACCATGGCTCAAACTAGTGAGGTGCCGAGTTCAAGCCATGGCCACTCTCTCTCAACGAGCTCAGTATGGTGAGTAAAAACATGATAGAGTGTGATGAAATCATCAGCTTAAAAGGATACACACAAAATATACACAAGGGCCGAAGGTCAAGGCCGAGGGCCAAAACATATATACACTAAAATACATGATATTTACAAACTGCTTATAGATTTATACAACATTTACATAGGTAGATGAGCTACCCTAAGACAATATACATTGTATACATTAGTTTACAACTACACAAATGGCGGACAACCCTCTGGCAGAACCAACCCACAAACGAGAGGCGAACCAAAAACACAAAATGCGAACCAGCAAAAAACAACAAAGAAAGAAATGAAAACAAAAGGAAATAGCAATAAAAAGATGACAAGAAATCAGAGGACAATTTGAGGACCTACCTGGAGACATGAAGAATAGTAGGGGAGAAGGACACTAGGAGCGTGCTGCAACAAGTCTACCTTCGAATAATCATGAACAGACACCGCAAATCAACTGGTAATTGACTACTAAGCACAGAACACTTCACAGTTTAATCACCTAAGAATCTCTCTAAATGCTCTAAGTGTTTTAATCGCGGTAATTGTGAAAGTGATGGGTAGTTTCCATTTATACTCTTAGGGTAAAAACAAGTTACACTCTTCTCCACAAACTCTGGAATAGAAAAACCTCTAGACTCCAGGCCTGGAGATTCCACGTAACCATACCTTCCCGCAAGAGGAAGACATCGTAGTGGAGAATCCCAGAGTCCAGAATCTAGCTCTGGGAAGAGAAAACTCCTGGACGGGGTCCCGAAGACACAAGAAGACAAAAACAAAAAGAAAACAAACCTCACGGGAGAAAATCCCGGAGGGAAAACAAAGAAAGAAGGAAAACAAGGCAAGAGAAAAAGCAAAAAAAGGGGGACCCAACATTTTGCACACAAAATGTAGGGATGGGTATGCAGGGCATAACAAATGGCGACTATCTAGGATGAATGCCTTAGCACTTTCAAGAACTACAAAACCTCTGGTTAGCAAAACTGGAATAAAATCCTTACTTGGAGCATCCTTCTTGCAAGGTGCAAAGTATCTAAGAAAATCCAGCCCATACATGATTCAATCCTTGGTCCTTTGTCAACTGTGAAGTGTGTGTTTTTGAAAGAAAATCAAGCCGATGACATCCAGGAGGAGTAGAGAAGAGGCACTAAATATATCAAACCAAAGTCACCAAAGCTTCTTGTTTCCCCCGGATACTAGAATTTCTTCATTCTTTAGCTCTTTCTTTTCTTTTCCTTTCTTTAGTGGGAAGGCGGTACTTCTTTCACCTCAGACCGCGAGCTTAGCCAATTTTTATGGTAGTACTACTTTCACCTTTCCACCCAATTCAAATTTCCAAATGGGGAAGAGAATTTCGGACCCAAAAAGAATTTAAATGTTTTCAGACTTGGGCCAACAAACTAGTGCGACCGATCTACTCCGAGTGTGTCTGATTACTTGTTCCTTTTGATTTTGATTCAGCTGATTTGCGGACTTCTAGGAGATGAATCCAATGAAGATCACTCATAGCTTGTTACCAAACTTACAAAATAACTCCGGAGTGTGGACCAATTCCACCATGCTAACAATAGATTCCAAGTTCACCATAATGCAGAAGGTACCATTCTAGAGACCAGATGTTATGCGAAGCATACCGGTCTACAAAAAGGGGCGGGCCAAATAGTGGGAACCCAAAAAAGAAAGAACGAATCCAAAATCAAAATAAAAAGAAAAAGGGGCAGTCCTGGAGGACAGCCGACAAAACTATGTACAAGGAAAGGAACCCCCAACAGAGCACCGGGAAGGATACTTACAAGAAAAGGGGGTTTACATAAAGTACAATTCTGGACAAACTCACCTCATTCAAAATAGTGCTTGAGAAATTGTCCATTGATGGGCAATGGAAGGGATTCTCCAGTCATGGTAATGAGGTGATAAGTATTTTCCCCACATATCTCAGATATCAAGTATGGTCTAAGCCAGGGCCATTGGAATTTGGTGTGTTTTCCCTTCCTTTCTCGGGCCTTGTCCCACAAAAGGACCAAGTCTGAAATTTAAAAGGTCTTATACTGGGCTCTTCGGTCAAACCATCATTTTACTACTGCTTGGTGATGCACAAAGTGTTCAAGGTCTATGTCCCTCTATTCCTCCATTCGCACGAGATTTAGGAGCCGGACCTCCACAATGTTGTCCTGGTTGCTTAATTCTTGCATGAACTATAACACGAAGATTTGCAAGTTAATAGGGAACACTAGATTCTGGCCATAAACTAGGTGGAATGGGGAAGTCCCCAGGGCTGCCTTTAATCGGATATGATCCTCCCAGAGGGAAAATCTAAGCTTTTGGTGCTAGTCCTAGGGATTCTGTTCTAAAAGATGTTTGATCACCTCAAGTAAATTTTTTTTGGTTGATTCAGCAACACCGTTCCGCTGAGGGTAATATTTTCTGGAAAACTTCAGAGTGATCTTTCTGTCATAGGTCCATTCAAGTAATTGTGTTGAAGAAAATGTTGGACCATTGTCACATACTATAGCAAAATGTATTCCAAATTGCGTGACAATGTTTTCTTCCATGGATTTTATGACTACATCTGTCATGTTATTTTTACAAGGGATTGATTCAGACCACTGGGTGTAATAATTGATAGCATTCAAGATGTACCAGTGGTTAGCAGATGATTTGGGGTTGATTTCTCTAATAAATTTAAATTCCCATTGAGTGAAAGGTCTAGCTTCGAAGACCAGCTGCAAAGGCATAGCCGAGTTCCGCTCACGGTGTTCCACGGTTTAAAAAGTGTGGCACTTCCTGACATGAGTGTAGACATCCTTAAATATACAAGGCCAATAATATCCAATCTGAAGGATCTGATGGGCAGCGACGTCAGCTGAGCCATGCCCGATTCCAAACTGCCCATGAAATTGATCAATTATCTTTGCATCTTGAACCCTATCAATGCACTGGAGGTACACTCCCTCATAGTTCTACGAAAAAGCATGGCATTTTTATCATGAAGTGTGCACTTTTCAATCACATGGCATGACATTTGTTTAGAGGAAATCCCTCTAGGCATTTGTTATTCAATAACAAGTACACCAGGTCTGTGTACTATGGATCCTGAGTGACAGACTCCACCGTATATGCTAGGCATTCAATGCTAGGATTTCCTTCTTCCATCACTCTAAATAGTCCCTAGCCTCAGACTATCTCCATGGGTTGCATTTATAAATCATATTCTTGGAGGATGGCCATCCACTTCCCCCGTCTTTCACCCAAACACTCTGCATTAGCAGGGATTTTACTGCCTAGTCCAGGATGATAGCATGCACTTTTCTCTGGAGGATATAATGCCAAAATATATTCATGACGTGGACAAGAGAAAAGGCACATTTCTCTAAAGGCAAGTATCGGACTTTAGCGTTCTTAAAGGGGGAGCTCATGAAAGCTATTGGTGGTTCCTCCCCTTTGACCTTCTGGGTCAATACCGCAGCGGCAAAATGCGACGAAGCAAAGGAATATATGTGAAAGGGGAGGGACTAGTCCGGGCTAGCCAAGACTGGTGCCTCCAAAATTGTTTGTTTAATCTGGGAGAACATCTGCTTTTCTTCAGGACTCCACTCAATCTTAGTATCTTTCTTCATCATCTCATTGAGTGACTTTATGATCTCAGGGAATCCAGTGATGAATCGCCAGACAAAATAGATCTTTCCAAAGAAAGATCTCATTTCCTCCTTGTTGTTAGGCATTTGTAGGTTTAGAAGCACTTCAACTCTCTCAGGGTCAATGGATATACCCTTCTCAGAGACAATATGCCTGAGAAACTTCCCTTCAGTGACCTTGAATATGCATTTCTTAGGGTTAAGGGATATTCTATACCAGCAACATCTCTCACAAATATGGGTGAGGTGGGTGGAATGATCACAAAATGTAATGCCCAAATAAACTGGACATAAACACAACTAAATTTTTTTTTTTTTTTTTTACATTAATGAACACATTCGAAAACTAGGTTACTTTAAAATTTAATAAAATTTCCCTGATAAAAATAATCTTAAGGTTTGTCCATATCAATAAAATTAGGGTGAATTACATCATTAAATTTGTGGTTCATTATAATATTAATAATTTCATTAAAATGATCCCTGTAATTTAACCCTTAATAAAATTTAGATTCGACAAAGATTAGGGTTGCTATGAAATTTAAATCTCAAAATAATAAAACATTAATTATTAAATCATTCTTACGATATCTATATATAACCATTTTAAGAAGTTAAAAGAAAAGCCTTATCACCCATCCACGTTTATAGTTTCTTTATGCTACTAATCCCACAAAATAATAATTTACTAATATAAACAAACCATAGATTTACATTCATTGTCGACAGCGATTAATCTTACCGAAGAGATAAATTAAATAAATCCATTATGAAATTAATATGCTAACATATTCAAATTAATTCAACTGTTAAAATTTAATATATCTCTAATTTAATACTCAACTATCTAGATAATTCAGTTAAAGAAGGAATAGTCATAATACGACAAAATATTATCTTACGCATTTTATGAAACAAAATTAAATACTAAACTATCTGAATAGATAACATTAATTAATAAATAGATTATGCAAATCAATGAAAGAAGAAAAATTAAGAGGGCCTAACAATATTATTTCCCTTTTGCAAAATAAAGTAAGGCCAAATCTATTTCAAATAAATAGATTTGTAAGATGGCTCTTAAACATTTAAATAAAAAAAAATTTAAAAAAAAAGTGAAATGGGCCCTCCAAACCCTAATTCAAAATTAGGGTTTGGGGCCTTATTAAAACTTAAGAAAACCCTAGAACTCTGATTTTTTTTAGTTTTATTTGTAGGAGTTGGAGATGCAAAGGGGAAATGCTTCATTTTATGAGAACATGCGTATTCTCAAGAGCCCATGAGGGATTAAACCAGCAAGAGGCCTCATAACTCATATGAGATCCTCTTCTACCCAAGCCCAAAAGCATACCCATTTGCTCTGCAAATCTGGGTAATACTTTTATTGTTTCTTGCTCATAGACATTTTCGCAAGTTCAAAATCGAGATCTCCTTATACCTCTTTACCAAAATGTCGTTTGTAATATTGCAGGGTTTAAATGCATTCATTTAGTTTTCTTTTCTTTTTTTTTTTTAAATGTTAGCAGTGGCATAATAAACGGTTCTATCTGTTCTTGGATAGAACCGAAATTCTGTATAATGCCCAGACAAATGAATGGAAATTTCATACATTTCTGTATAAATATAAATTCTTTTCCTCTGCAACATGAAAGGGGTTTATTTATGTTTTTCCCCCCCCTCTGCTCGCTGCCCACGGCCCAGCCATGACAGTGGTCACTGCCATGGCTCTAAGCCACGGCAGTTCTTCGACACTGTCGCGACTCAGAGTCATGACAGCGCTGGTCTGTGCTGGCAGCGCGGGTCTAGGTTTGCAGGGCTTCGACCCTTTTTAAAATGAAAGTTTTATAAATATTTGCTTAGCCTGTGAACTTTGACTGTATCTAAACAAATTCATCTGCTTTTCCATTCATCATTCTCATCATGCATTTATCATAATTCATTTTCTCAATGTATTTTATAACAGTAATCAAGATTGAATTCTATTTATGCACCTGATTTTACAATAAGATGAAAGTGCATTAATGGCTAAATAACCATATTCAAGCAGCTGCATCTTTCCCATGTCCTGACTGCTTCTCGTTTCACAACTTACCTCCCTTTTCATTCTTCCATCTCTGGATTATGTAGCTTTTATTGTTATATATACAGAAGTAAATGAATGTGAAGTTTATCTCTATGGGATGTTGGGTTGTTTTACAAGTTTTCCATTGATTAGCTTCATATAAAATGTCTAAAACTTATATTTGTTAATTATTAAAATTTTCAAGTAATATTGTAGAAAGTTATCACATCTGATAGAAATTCATGGAGCTAGAGAAAATCTTGTTTTTTTTAAAAAAAAAAATTTGCCCTGGTTCTGACTGGAAATAATTATATTTCAGTCATTTACTATTCATCGGATGAAAACTTTATTCCATTACGAGGGAATGAAATATCTTTTAAATTCGCACATATGTCTATTTATGACTGTTATATATATATCTATATATATATATATATATATATATATATATATATATATATATATATATTCTATGTGTAAATGTACATGTCATGTACAAGTGTGTATGCACACGCATATGATTGTGTGTGTGTGTATAATTGTAAGGGAACGCAATGTCATGTACAAGATTACTGATAGTCATGTGTACATTATAAATTTTTGAATACATTAGAGGACTAGTTTAGCTTTAATACATTCCAATGTAAATAACATTTACATCAACTTTACTGATTTATAAATTTCATTTCCTTATTAAATTAAATGTTTTCAGGTTTGACAGTTTGCAAACATATTCTGGAATGGTGTTCTACTCTCTAGGCTTAATAATAATTTTGTTTATTCCATTCAATCAAAAGCATATGAATTTACAGGTTCTTTTTTTTATTTTAACATAGTTAATTTCACATAGTGAGCAACCATAATTTCCAAACAGTTCAACATACTATTCTGTTACAAGGTAATTCTTCCAATTAATTCAATATGAAAATCCCTTTGGTTCCAATTTACTGATGTTAATAAAATAGGATTTATAGAAACAACTTAAGAGCTCTTTTAATCAACAACTTTAACCTTTTTTTTTTTTACAAGAAAATCTAATAAATAAATGACATAGAACTGATTTATTTATTTTTTTTGTTTTTAACATCTTACAATAATACAAATACTCAGAATTTATATAATAAGAATTTACAAGTGCAGTTTCTTCTTTTAAGTTCTTTAGAGCAACTAACATTCTCAGTTCATGTCAAATCTAACTGACATTTCTAAAATACTGAATTTAACATTCAAATTTTAAATACAGACTTTAAGATTGACTTCAAGAGGCCAATAAGATGGTCATAACCTCAAGAATAACATCTGAAATAATCAATCCAATTTCTAGTTAATGAACAACATAACTATTTGATAAAGAGTACAATGTGATGGAGCAAGATCTCTCAATTAGGATACTCACTAGCACAACTTTACAAACTTCAACTTTGAACTTTAAGCCTCAACAAAGACTGATTCTTCTAGCCAAAGAAGCAACCTACACACAAAATAATTTCTTCACATGGCCATGGAGCTCACCTCCCAGCCAAGGCCATTACATGGCCACCCCCGAGCTTGGGGAAACAGGTATAGGATGGGATAACACACAGGAAACTCACATTAAACAATTAACATAACACAAGAACACATCCTTTCACAATGATTCCCTTTCCAGGCTTGAACAACGGATTCAAAACACAGAATCCATTTTATGGGTGAAGGTGGAATTGCCAAATGGAGTCACCAAGCTTATGAAACATTAACATATAGCAAGCAACCAGCCTTCACAAGGCCCCTTTTTAACCCCAACATACAGCTCAAGTCCATGAGCAACAACAACTCCTTATGGCCCCCAAAACACCTTATGGCCCCCAAAACATAAGCTAGTTCTCACAGCTGCCCATACAACTATGCACTCAAACAAGTGCAATCCCAACTTTTTCCCTTCACCCCAAGTCCTCCTACTTTCCTCCCAAGGATGAGGAGTGACTTGCACTCCCTTAACATACACAATTCACAAGGAAAGTGACCAAAGCTGAAATTCACAACTCAACTGGAATCAACAAATTTACACATGACAAACAGATTACAACTCCTTCCCAATTCACAAGGAAATAACAAGACTCAGTTCCTCACTCACTAAAATCAACCAATGGTACACAGATTTTCATCAACCAAACAGATTACAAATTATTTCATGGAATGCAATGCTTTCAACTTAATTCAAAAATAGAATAATGAGATTTGAGACCACCAACTTCCTACAAAGGATAGAGCTGAAATTGAGAGTTGAATTTGAGCCTTTGCTTTTTCCACTAACTTGTTGTCCACAATCCACTATGAGCTAGTTTGTCTAGCCATCTCTCTCTCCTTTCCCCCTCCTTGACTTGGTTGAGCATAATCTAGCAGTCTTTCTTCTTTTTCAAGTCTTTCCACCACATTCCCTTCTACACACCCCCAAGCTATTAGGTTTCTAGGTTAAAAACAAAATGACACTTGCCCTTCCACATGTTTTGGAATGGATTTCAAAATGACAAAATTGATGGACAGCTAAGGAAAGGTTTCAATTTTCGTGCCTCCCTAAAATGACATAATTGTGGGGACTTAAAGTTGGCCTAGGAAGATAAAAATGCAGGAATTGAGCCCCCCAACCAAAGTCCTAACCTTGGGGTACTCAAATTTGCATAAAACCACATCCTAGGACTTCCCAAAATCTCTTAAAATAACCAAAAATTCATGCATCCGAAAATGAGGTTTGTTTCT
>MU225764.1:992104-1053420 GCA_018584345.1 Thuja plicata
TGATAACATCTTATTCTAGAACCATGATTCCATTAGTGATCATAATATCGAAAGATAACAGAACAATGCTGAATACATATATCATGAATAATCAAAGTATCAAAATAAACATGTATATATATATATAAAGAGTACAGTTACTGTGATCATCAACAAAGCCTGTAACAAGCTACTCATAAAGTTCAAAAGATAGTATGTATGAACCATAATAGATCAATGTCAATACTCAAGATATCATCCCGATGAGTCAAGTGTCAAAATGAAAGTCAAACTAGGACAGATTAGGGAAGGACCTCACATCCTCCCCCCCTAGGCATGAACTTCCTCCTGGATTTCATCAAAAAGATGGGGGTACTGGTCTCTCATCTGTGTTGTGTCCTCCCAAGAAGCAGTGACCTCATCGTAACAATCCCACTGGACCCTAACTTGGTCCAGCTCTCGACCTCGAAGGGCTAGGGTCCTGCGTGCCAGAATGCGTATTGGCTCCAAAGCCAGCTGTCTGTCCGACTCCACCTGTAAGGCATCCCAATCAATGATATGAGACTCATCATATATATACTTTCGCAAAACAGATACATGAAAAACATTGTGGATGCGCGACAGGCTAGGTGGCAAAGCTAAACGGTATGCTACTAGGCCTATCCTTTCCAAAATTTCAAAAGGCCCGACAAAGCGAGGGGCCAACTTAGAACCCTTTCCAAAATGGATTGGGCTCTTATGTGGCCTCACTCTCAAAAATACTCTATCTCCAACCATATACTCTCTGTCAACCCTCCCAGCATCTGCATACTTCTTCTGTCGATCTTGGGCCTCTCTAAGATGCTGCCTGATCAGAACTACTTGCTATTCCATCTGTTTGACCAACTCTGAGCTAATGGATACTCTGTCCTCAATCCTGTCCCAGCTCAATGGTGTCCTGCAAGATCTGCCATACAAGGCCTGATGTGGAGACATACCTAAAGATGAATGGTGTCCATTATTATAGGGAAACTCTGCTAAATGTAGGTAGTCCTCCCACCTAACCTAATGATCCATCACATACATGCGTAGCATATCCTCTAATACCTGATTAACCCTCTCAGTCTGACCATCTGTCTCTGGGTGGTATGTTGTGCTAAAATTGAGTTTGGTGCCCAAAGCGGTCTGAAGCTCTCTCCAAAAAGATGAGGTGAAGAGTGAGTCTCTATCTGATATGATCGTGTGCGGAATGCCATGCAGTCTAACAATATCCTTCAAAAATACCTGTGCTACTGTAGGTGCTATAAAAGTGGTACATATGGGTGAGAAGTGGGCTACTTTAGTCAACCTATCCACCGTCACCATAATGGCATCATGGTGACACGATGACATGGGAAGACCAACTATGAAATCCATGGAAATAATGTCCCACTTCCATTCAGGAATCTCATGAGACTGTAAGAGTCCACCTGGATGACGATGTTCTGCCTTAACCCACTGACACTCTAAACATCTAGCCACTATCTCACCAATATGTGTCCTCAGACCTGGCCAATGGTAAAGTTGTCTCAAATCTGCATGTAACTTCTTAACTCTGGGGTGCATTGCATAAGGCGCTCTATGAGCCTCAAGAATGATGAAATCATGCAACCCTCTGGGAGAAGGTACATAAATACATCCTCTGTGGTGAAGAACGCCATCGAACTCTAGTGTGTAATCTGTGAACTTCCCCTTCAAGGGCCTCTGATCCTGTACCAACTGTCTGACCTCTGAATAGAAAGCATCCTCCTATAAATGCTGTAGAATGTGCCCTCTCAGGTCTGTAATAGCCTGCAAGGCCCATGAAACTCCTAACCTCTGTCACACTAGTGGGTGTTGGCCAATCCATAATTGCCCTAATCTTAGATGGGTCTACAGAAATCCCATCCCCTGATATCACGCCTATCCTGGGAAAAGATGGTCAAATCATCTATGTAGATGATTATACACCAGTTCACAAGGCCTTCGAGCGCAATGTCCATAGGCTTTTGAAATGTTTCCCCTACGTTGATCAGGCCAAAGGGCATTCTCCGGTAGGCAAACATTCCCCACTTGGTGGTAAATGCCATTTTATCTCTAGCTTCAAATTTAACCATGACTTGGTTATACCCAGAGTACCCACCCAGAAAGGACATCATTTGTGATCCATTCACGATTTGCAAGACCTCATCCAATGAGGGGAGAGGGAGATTGTCCTTCTTAGGTGCCTTGTTTAAATTTTAGAAATCCATGCAAAGGTGGATCTCATCGCTTTTCTTCCTCATGAGGACTAGGTTGGCAACCCATGTAGTATGCTGGATTGGAAAGATAATCTGGGATGATAGTAGTTTCTGGACCTCCTGGTGAATTAGAGGCTCGATCAATGGGTTGACCGGTCGTTTCTTTTGCCAAAAATGCTTAGCATCAAGTTTAAGTGGGATAGTGTGAGTCATAATGGATGTATCATAGGTTTTTAGATTCTCATATCCCCATTTGATTATATCTATGTATTCTTAGAGAACTGTCAGAATCTTCTCCTTCTCCTCTGGGGAGTAGGAGGTGCCAATTTGTATCATTTTCTCCTCACCAGGCAAGCTGATGTTCACTTTCTCAAATTTTCCTCCCTCAGAGGAGAATGATATCTTTTCCCAATCCCGAGGGTCCAAGTCAAAGATTCATTCAAGTGCGACCATCCCCTTAGGGATGGTGTTGGTTGGTAAGTCTACAATCCTATCATCTTCATCACCCTGTCCAGTATCATCGTGATCTCTCTCCTACACTATCTGGTCCTTAAAGACACCAACATTAGCCATAAAGGCCAGGATATGTTGATCATCTTCAAAGACCTGAAAATGGGTGACGTTGTCTGGAATGGACGGGGTGGAGACCATCTCAACAAATAATTTCTAGATTCGAGAGCCATCCATTGGCTCAAGAATGCTGACGAAAATGGCAAGGGCATCCGGGACATAATTTTGTCTCTAGGGAATAAGATTGATGCCGAAGACATCAAAATATTCAATAAGGCTCCATGTCTAGTTGTGATATGTGGCCAGCCTTTTGTCATGACAGGTGTATTGACTCCGGCCCTGCTTTACAATCAACTCTGACTCACCCAGATCCCAGAGGTGAGTGATTCCTTTATTTAGTGCCAATAGGATTCCAAAGACCAAAGCCTCGTACTCTCTAAAATTATTCATTCAATTTAACTGCAACCTTTAGGATGTGAGGAAGGATTTATCCCGTGGGTTGATTAGTTCCACTCCAGCCCCACAGGCTTGTTTTGATCGAGACCCATCAAACTTAAGGGTCCACAAGTCATCGTTTGTTGTCTGGGGCTGGGAAGATGAAGTGGTCTTTGGATTGTTCTTTGGAGGGTTGGGAGGAGCTTCCTCTGGTGCTAATGGTGCATGGGAAAGGCTTACCTCTAGAGATATTTTTGGTTCAGATTCCTAGACAGGTGGTGCCAACGAGGCATCGCTGGCAAAAGTACTGGGTTTCAGGGAATCAGATGTGTGCTCTTCCTCCCAGAGGGTGTTGATGTGTTGGGTAGCAGCAGAAACACAAGGCTCACACTCTAGCTTAGAATTTTTTTGATAATGCACCCAGCACCAAGTGTCAGATAAGAGTGTGGAAGAGGTCACTATGGTACCCTAAGAGTTGTCCTCAACCCTCAATTTTTCTTCTAGGTCCCGAGTTCTTTGAGAAACTATGGGGTCCTCCCTGAGTATGAAATCAAATGTTAAGATCTCAAGGGGTTTGTACACCCCGGGGGAAGTCTCAAAGAAGAGGACTTCATTCACCCTCCTGACCTCGGTGAGGGCATGTTTCATCTGTGGCTCACTTTCAACCTGGATCTGGTTAGATTCTCCTTCACAGGGGAGCCACAAGTGGGAAAAGTCGGTCGAGAAATATCCATTCAAGAACTTGGACCAATTGTGACTTAGTAACATCCCATAAGTCTCTAGGATGTCCACCACTTGGATTTCAATCACGCTGGCTATCCTAGGGTCCTAGATGAGTTGAATCTGGATGTCCTTCAGTTCACCCACCATTTTTATAGCAATTTTATCCAACTGGATTACTATGTCATTAGATAGGGTGGGGCAGAATCTGAGCTTTTGGCATATGGATAAATGCATGATGTTTCCTGAAGCCCCAGAATCTACTAGGAAATTGTGTATAGTCTTTCCTTGTATGTTCAAACCTAGTAAGAAGGGAGAATCCTCAGTATTTCCCTAGAAGACAGCCGCATTGGCGTCATCAAAAGTGACAATCTTGGGTGGGCGACTAATGGCTTCTGAGTTCCCAAGAGCTTCAGAAGAGACTTCTTCTACTTGGGACAGTTTAACAAAACCTCCATTAAGGTCATGGAGGTGGTAGTTTGTTCTAATACCTTTGTGATGTCAAACCTACCTCCCAGGAATTGATGGCTTCCCTTGGCCGGGTCCTTAGCTTGGTTAGATCCAGAGCCTTTGGAGGGACAAAATGATCATTCATGTTGTCCCAGGGAGGAGTGTCTTTGGGAGTCACAAGCATATAAACTGGTCCTTTACTAGCCTGACTCTGAGTGTTGTAAGGAGTATGTGGGTTGGTGAAGGCATTGGCCTTAAAGGCTGGAATAGATTCATCAAAGAACCCCTGCAGTTTGGGTTCTTCTTCATCTTCCTTGTATACTCCAAAGAAGACGGTCTCACAGGTGAAGGCACCATGAGTGGGATCTTGTATAGGAGGTTCTGGGGGAGTAGGATCAAAAGCTTGTTGTTTGTCTAGCTAGGAAATCATGATGACTTTCTCCAGCATGGCACAGTTCACCTCATTATGAGAGCTTGTGTCATGCAATCTACACCAGTTAGTCATGGGTTGGAAGTTCACGACATGTGAGAAATGAGAAGGTCCAAGGTTACCCTAGTTGGTGCTTTGATTTGGAGTACCTCTAGCATTGGCATGGTTGTTCCATTGTTGTTGATTGGGCTAGGGCTCGTTGTTGTAATTTTTTCCTTTGGGATTGTTATTTCTTTGGCCGGAGAAAATATTCCCTCTCTGGGAATTGGTGTTGTGGGGTGAAAGAGGCCCTACCTTCATCTATCCCATATCCACAGTCAGTGTGGACAATAGTCTCTAGAGGGATTCGACCTTAGGGGATAGCTGAGTGTTCGCGTCACAATGTGATGGTTGTTGTTGTTGGTTCCCCAGGAATACAATAGAATTCACCAGAGTCGAGGGAAAAAATCCTCCAGCTGTGGATGACTGAAAGAAAGGCACTATGGATGGTTGTGTCTGTGGTTGTTGCATTTGCTATGACTGGTTCCAAGGAAAGGATTCTAGACCCAGTGTTGTCTGTGTTTGTGATGAATATATGTACTGGGCCTGCTAGTCTATCAGTGGTGGTGGGTCATTCATGGCCATCGTGGGGGCACCCATTGCTTGATTAGGGTTATATCCCCTAGTGTAAGAAGTTTTGCCAGGTATCATGTTAAAGGGCATGCTCTGTCCAATCCCACCCGGAGATTTGTTAACACCACGGGACAATTCCAAGGCCATGTTGTAAACCTTTACCAAAGTATTCCGGTCACCCAGGGTGGTAGTTCTCCAGAGGAGAGTGGCAATGAAAGGGTCCATTGCATTAAGATAGGTCTGGATAGTTACATCCACAGATGGGATGAACGAACCCGTGCACCGCTTCAAGGCGCATTGGAACCAGTGGTTGAATGTTGCAAGGGGTTCATTCGGTTCCTTTCTAATGGAGATGAACTAGTTGTGAGACTGTGTTGGGTCCACATGTATGCAGAAGGCAGCCAAGAAGGCATCCTCCATGTCTTGCCAACTATTTTTGTAGCTGGTGGGAAGGTTAAGGTACCAGTTTAGCTCATTCTTCCCTAGGATAGAGGGAACATCTGGGTCACAATGTCCTGATGTTTGATCCAGTGTCGATTCATAGCATCTGTGTATGCTTGCAGATGCTCTTCTATGGTTTGTGAGCCTAAGTGCTCATATCGGGGACAAATCTTTTTTGGGTGCGCAGGAAGATCATTGGTTGCACCCAGAAAAGTTCCCATCAGGGACCTGGTGTTGCTGAAATATGCATCCATCGGGGGTGTTAGATTTTGACTAGGTTGAGCATTAATTCCTGGGGTTTCCTGGGGGACTTGGGTATTCTGAGCTATAGTAGATCCCCAAATAATAGCGGCCAGTTTGGCTTTTAGGGTCCATTTCTTTTGAGAAGGAGGCTCGAGTTCAACAAACCTTCTGGGATTGGGAGCTTATCTCAAGACCCTTTCAAATCTCACAAGTGAAAATTATCCAATCCCACTGAAGGTCTCACTCCTAAAAATATGGCTTGGGTAACCCTCAGGCAGTGTGAAATCAAAATCCTCAGAGGGGGACAATTTCATGCCCTCCTAGCATCAGTTTCTGTTGATGGAACTTTGTGACCGGGTTTGCCAACAAATGTAAGTTGTCACCGGGTATCGGCATACCGACCAACTTCACCTATAAAGGTTGTCTAGGGAAATTTGATTCCCTGGGCCTTCAAGCACATGAGAGTTAGGTCTCGACAGTGTGGGAGCCTAGTTGGGAATGTGACTATTTTGTTCAGGGGGATAGCTAGTTATCTTGTCTCATCTTCTCTGGGGATTCAAGAAAGAGGGGTTTCCTACAAGCATTTACTAACTTTACCAAATAAACTTCAAAAGATACTGCAAGGTTAAAAATATTCCATCTACCTATGGTTATGCCAAACATTCAAAACATAAACCATGCTCTAACATGCTACACTAAATACTGAAGAAATACAGAACCATCAGTTCATATTTAATCAATAGCGAAGAAAAAGGAGGTCATTAATCTACTTAAAAATATTAGAGCAAGGGACACAAAGAACATGCAACATAAAATATCATTAACAGGAGATCAGAATGCTAGCAACATTATTGATATAAAACTTCCTTCTTCATTAATGTTTTTCTAGCAAGTACTAGTGCGTACAACAATAGTGGCTCTAGGGGAGCATTTAACTACTGAAAGCTTCTGAAACTAAGGAGCATTGAGCTCTGCCACTAAGAACTGATAAAACTGAAATGCTATTAGTTATGGACTGCAAAATCATCAATTTGGCTGACCCTTGGAATGAGGTCAGACTTATTATTTATACATAAACTTTTGACCTAGAACTAACCTAACGTATTTTACACTTAACAATATAATACTAATTTCGGTGGTCGGTACTACCTGCACCACACTACAAAAGACCTCGAGATGAAAAAGGTTTGACATGTTAGAAGAATGAGACAAGAAAAGAGGAGTGGAATAATTGACCTCAAGAAGAGAGCTGGGAGGAGAAAAGAAGACATCCAATCCCCTAAGGATTAAGCCTACATGCCTCATAAATGGGAGTGCGGATTGATGTCTTCGATGTGCTAGGTGTTACATTGGAGCAGCGCCTTGGCAAGACCACCTATCAGGACCATCCCATTGAGCTGACATACCCTACTGGAGTCATCTACCTTCTGAAATCCTTATTAACTACCTTGAAAGTGACCGGTCAGCCTTGGGAACCAGGACACTGGTCACTTAAAGAACACTAGTCACTTAAAGAATACAAAATTATTAGATCCAGAGCTCTGGGATCCAGAAGCTTGCGCCTCCAAATAATAAATAATACAACCGACACATGGTTGATGAAATTCTCCAAACTTTAGAGAATCTTATTGTTCCTTATATTTTTTCAATGTCTCCAATACCTGGCTTATGCCTTCTTCATCTATGTCCCTAATACTGTCCCATCGACTGCGAATAGCCTCCAATTTTTCCTCAACATCTCCGACCTTGTTCTGGAATTCATCTACCATTTTCATGGCATCATGTGCCCAGATCATGGTCTTGGATAATCTAGATAACCTACCCTATTCAAAATCTTCGGTGATTGGATACAGGGATTCCATCCGTTCATCAAATTTACTGAGGAAGTAGTCCTCCGGGGTTCACGTTTCGGTGGTGAAGAAATTGACCTGCGATATTCCAACCATAAATGGTTGAAACAGGCCCAAGGGGTATTGGGCTATGGTCACCTTTTCTTTCAAGGCCTTAACTAGTTCCTTACACACCTCAATTTTCAGGCCAAGTCTGGAGTACTAGGCCTGGAGGGAATCATATGATTCATCTCCCAAAATTCCCGCCTCTGTGGCGGCTTCTTCCCCAATGTTGCAAGTTTCTTCCAGCTCAGCCCTCCATTTCTCATACTTTTCTAAGTCTTTCTCCCATATAAGAGCGGAGCTATTTTCTTGGCTGATAAGGATGCCAATCTAATAGAGGTCTAGGAGGGACGCCACAAGAAATTGTCTTATAGCAGCTACCTGCTTGGTGGCCCACCCATCTACAGCCTGCGCCTTCTTTTTCATGGCCCAGAGGTAATACACGTCACCTTGTGCGAGTGGAAATCTAGAGGTAGAAGCCTCCAGGTGGTCTTCATCCAGAGGCCATGTAAGCTCTTCCAAAAGTGCGAGGATATTGGCATTAGTCTCTCTTTCCTCCTTCAACTTCTGGCCCTGTTTGAAATACTGGGCCTCTACTGCTTTATTGGCCTCCCTTAGTAGGTCCAGTTTGCCTTGCTTGTCTCTTCTCCCCAGTGCCACTTCTATGATGTTATAGTCTTTGGGCCTTATAGCCACTGCATCTACATCCGGAGGAGGTGTTGAGATAGTCACAACTGTGCTGCCTGTTAGACCAGTCCAGAGAGTATGGACTATCTGTGCCTTCTTAGGATTCTGGGCCTCTACATTATAGGCCATCATCTCTTCTAGGGAGAGTGGAGTGCTTGTTGCTACCACTAGGGCCTTCCTCTTCCTTGATTCCACCAACCATTGGGGTGGCTAGGGTGGCTTTGTCGTTAGGACCTGAGTATCTAAATTTCCCTCTGAACTTGGAGGCAGGTTCCCAATATTTTTGATGTTGTTGGGCTCCTTTTCCTTTACCTATTCCTACTCCTACTCTCCTGGCACTTTGGTATCTTCCGCCAAGTTGGTGCCTTGGTTGGCTGAGTCTAGGACTTCCCTGCCTGCACTTGTATTACTTGTTTCTTCAGGGATTTCCCCATCTTGTTGTTGTTTTTTTATTCTCTGGCCCTGCCTATTTCTTCTGTCGAAATCTCTTCCTCCACTAGAATATCTTTTGGGAGTGGGTGAGATCATTGGCCAAAGTTTAGCAATGCAGCCACTTTCACTACCTCACCAAATGTAGTCCAGGGAGCCTAGTCTCCTAGAGTGACCAAAGGCATTTGGAGTGTGATGATCGAGGGTACGGTTGGTCCTATGGGTCTAGTTTCCCTGATCATTAGTTGTGCATATTTCATTTTGATTGGTTGATTCCCAACCTCTTGGGCTGGTGTTTCTTCTTGCCTTCCTTGCTCTTGTTGTTCCTCCTATTTTTCTTCCCAGACTTCCTACTCTGTGGAAGCTTCTTGTTCTGAGATCTCATGTTTGGCAGGGATACCTTCCTTCTCTTGAGCCACAATATCCTACACCACTTGACCTATATCTTGATGAAGTACAATGAGCTCATCCACCGAGAAAGTGTCATCAAAGTCATCATGTGGGGGCGAGGAGTTAGAAATATTTTCAAGTCTAGGAGAATCCGAACTGACATCTACAAGAGGAAAATCTGGCATATCGGGGCTGGTGGTGGTGCTTGGTGTGGGGGTCACCTTCTTCTTTTTCTTTCTCATTAGTGGGAACCCAGTCTCTATAATAGTGGTAGACTCTACCTCGGTGAAAGTCTGTCTACTCATCATCATGGCCAAAGATGGGGATCCCACCGGGCGAGTAGATGCCATGGGAGTTATGAGGAGGCTGGAGGACATCTATGCACTTATCTACTGGCTTTCCAGCCTTGCCGACTCCATCTATTATTGCAGTTATGCTATTAATGGAGTGGAACCTTGGGAAGGTACCTTAGCTAGGGTATCTTCTTTTTCCTTCCCCTTACTCATACTAGGTCCAACGGTGACAACGGGTGTTGAAGTGGACCTTAAAACAATCGATCCCCTTCGGGTGCTTTTGGGACACACCTGGGAAAAATATTGGTGACTCACCTCCACAATAGGGTGGCATACTCCTTCAATTGTTAAGTCTTTAGGGGTGGCCCAGTCCACCGGAGGGAGATCTAACTTGTCCAATCCTTGTTCTTTATACGTTGGGTCCTCCAATGGCCCTTCATCTAAAAATCCCTTCAGAAAAGTCTGAAGGTCGAGCGCCTTCATGAGTCCTTTAGACATGCGTGAATGTTGTCAAGCCCGGAGATCAAAACTTTTTTTGGTATTCCACCCAAAAATCTTCAATGTCTGCTTTGTGTGGTGGGGATGCCTAGGGTAGTGCCAAGGCAATCTTGCCTAGAGGATCATAATTTTTCCTGGTGTGGTGGAATTCCACCAGTCCCAACCTCTTCAGTTCACTATCTACCTCCCTTGCTTCGGCGAGGCTGCATGTATAATTCCCGCATGAAACTGGGAATGGGACGTTAACAACCTTCTTCAATGTGAAGGTGTGCAGATCCATGATCTGCCGACAGAACTCCAAAAGAATAATTATTTCCCCGCAATACCCAGGAAGAAGATGGGGCTTCCCAGAGAATCCAGTTACCCAAATGTAAGTGTGATGTTGGAACTGAATGAAATAGCAGCCATAGGTACTGACCAAGTTCATCACCTCCTATAATAACCGATACGTAGAGTCCCAAGCAAGTGTTAGAATATTTTCATAAATGAAGGCATCATTTACCCAGAAGAAATTTAGGAAACTAAGTTCCTATTATACTTGGGGATAATGACCCCATGGTCTCAACTGGGTCGGCCCATTTCCAAGTTCACCCACTGTTCCCAAACCAGGAAAGGTTGGTCTCTGTTGGGCTAGTGCCCATAGCATGTATGATGTTATGTAGAACTTAGAACTCTGGACGACACCCTTCAGCTGTGCGTCCACGTGATTGGCTATGATAGCCACCCAGTTAAAGGTTTGACTGCGAGTGGTGATGCAGTAGAGAAAGTAGTACATCCATGCTGAGAAATACCAGGCATGGGGAAATCCGAATATCCTACACAAAAATATCATTCCTGCCTAACTGGGCTCTTTTAACTCCCCTCGGGGAATTTCTAACTTCATCCTCTTATGGTCCCTCTTCGGGGACTTCAACCAGTGGCTATTGAGATATTGTCAGGAGATAAGGGTGGCATCCTTGAACTCTTGCAACGTCTAGGCCCGATTCTGGATAATGGACCCATTGAACTGTGGGATCCCCAGCCCTGAGGAAAAATTTTCTATGTCCAGGGTGACAATTGTTGTTGGATACTATAATGGTCGAGGATCTAGAAGCAGAATGGTTTGAGTAGGTGCATTGTACAAAGTTTCCAGTTAGAGTATTAATTCTGGTGATTGCACCGAACAAGGAAAGTTTGCAGCCTTAATGATGTCGGAGGCGGCCAGCTGAGTGGCCAAACTATCTTCGGTGGTATTCAACCTGTAGACGGCTTGGATTAAGCCTGGCATTTCAGCCCAAATTTTGGGCTCTAAGTCCATTATTTCTTGAACTTTGGAATCAAGCTTGGATCCCACGAGAACACCCTCCTTTAGGTATTTGGAGGTGAGTGGTAGCTTTGCCAACATCTTTTTGGCCTTGGTTTTTGTGGCCGCTTGAGTGGACATGGTAGGTAGCTCTGGGCTATCAGGAGGAGTGATTACTTCAGACATCTTGATCAATTATCCGCAACCTGCAAGACTGGAGAACCATCAGATCATGATATATATAAAGAACATTAAAAACTCTGAGGAATTCATCACCACCCTGCACCTATTTAATAAGTGTTAGCACATATCAAAAATTATGGAATACTTCAAATAGACATGAGTTAGATTCATGGGTGTTGAACCAAATGACAGGGGAAATGAAAGACAAGGGATTGCTTCAGAACCTGGAGTCTGGATAAACTAGTCATTGTCATGTCGATGTGAATAGTAGGAAACTGTACTTGGCTGACGTGGGTTGGCACGTGATCATGTGACAGGTGACGTAAAGGAATTAATGGCAACAAGTGGGATGACAAGGGGTAAATTTAATGCCAGATGGGACATGGTTTGTATTCCCACTCGTGGGAAATTAATCATGCCATTTAAGGTGATGAGACAGAGGAGAGAGAAATTTGTCATGGCTCTAACCAGTGAGGTGCCGAGTTCGAGCCATGGTGACTCCCTCTCAACGAGCTTGGTATGATGATTGAAAACATGATAGAGTGCGATGAACTTGTCAGCTTAGAAGGATACACACAAAATATACACAAGGGCCGAAGGCCAAGGCCGAGGGCCAAAACATATATACACTAAAATACACGATATTTACAAACTGCTTACAGATTTATACAACATTTATATAGGTACATGAGATACCCTAAGACAATATACATTATATACATTAGTTTACAACTGCATAGAGGGTGGACAACCCTCTGGCAGAGCCAACCCACCAACGGGAGGCAAACCAAAAACATAAAAGGTGAACCAGCAAAACCGAACAAAGAAAGAAACAAAAATAAAAGGAAACAACAAGAAAAAGATGACAAGAAACCAGAGAAAAAACTGAGGACCTACCTGGAGACATGAAAAATAGCAAGGGAGAAGAAAACTAAGAGAGTGTTGCAATAAGTCTACCTTTGAATGATCATGAACAAACACCGCAAATCAACTGGTAATCGACCACTAAGCACAGAACACTTCACAGTTTAATCATAGTTTAATCACCTAAGAATCTCTCTGAATGCTCTAAGTATTTTAATTGTGGTAACTGTGAAAGTGATGGGTAATTTCCATTTATACTCTTAGGGTAAAAAGAAGTTACACTCTTCTCCGCAAACTCTGGAATAGGCAAACCTCTGGACTCTGGCCCCAAAGATTCCACGTAGCCATACCTTCCTGTAAGAGGAATACATCATGGTGGAGAATCCTGGAGTCTGGAATCCGGATCTGGGAAGAAAAAACTCTGGGTCCCGGAGACACAAGAAGACAAAAATAGAAAGAAAACAAACCTCGCGAAAGAAAATCCCAGAGGGAAAACAAAGAAAGAAGGAAAACAAGGCAAGAACAAAAGAGAAAAAAGGGGTACCCGACATTTTGCACACAAAATGTAGGGATAGGTATGTAGGGCATAACACCTTCTCTAAGATCTAGTATAGGATCAGGAATCAGTATGTTTTTTTATGGTCTTTGAGCCACTCTATCTACTATCACAGCTTCTTGGGCGATAGGAAGACCTCTTAACCACTCACCAATATCTTCCTCTTCCTTTAAGACCAAAAGAAGTTGTTGATATTGCTGATTACTGCTTCTTGATTTCCAAGTTAAAGTATTTAGATCAGAAATGATGTCCTCGTGAGTATCTTGGAAGTTCAAATTAGGTTGTATGATTGGGGGTACTTCTTCTTGATTAGGCAAAATATTAGCATGAAATACCATGATCATTCATTAAACAAAATAACTTAGCACTAGTTCAATAATTATCTAACTCCCCAGCGGAGTCGCCAAAAATATGTTAGTAAATGGATTTTGTCTTTATATCATATCACTAATTTCTTACTCCATAGACCTCTTTAAAAAAATAACCTATACTAATAGTTGGATCAAATGCATGTAATTCTTGATCCTCTAAAATACCATACAACTCCCGATTAGATTTTCAATGAATAATCATATAATCAAAATGCATTTGTAGAGACATACTTTTGACCAGAACATAAATAAGGCATTGACAGTAACTCACACATAAACATGTCACGATTACCAATTTAAATTACACCATATTTTATTTCAACAAAGCTCACAGGCTTCGATTTCTGCACACATTTGCAAACATAAAACTAAATGTAATTGAAAAACTAACATTTAAGAAAAGATTTACTTCCAGACAATATTCTAATCAACCAAAGATATCCCAAAAGAGATCAAGTCGGCGCTATAAATGCACAGATTCATAGTAGTGGATATTTTTAATAGATTGATTCAAAAACATCTTCATAAGTATTTCCCAAATATCTTAACTACTAAAAAAACTAAACAAGTATCCAGGTAATTCTATTCTACTTCAAAAATTATTATCACCTTTTCCAAGTTTTTTTGGGCTATATATAGCCACTAGTTTTAAAACATAACAATTGAAACCCAAAAACTCTCTAAGAGTTTTGACATTAGATAGTTTTTAAAACTAAAATAATGATAGAAATAGAATATGGGCATGACAGCTAAAGGCACTCTGAGATTGGCGGAGCATGATCACGGAGTGGCAGCAAAGTTGGAGTCCATAGACTGGTCTTGAGGAACATTGGTGGACCAATAATTTCTTCACTCCTTTCGCATGCTTAAAATATTGATGATAGTGGAGTGATGTGACATGGTGATATGTATGACCCTCTACTTCAAAATCTTCTTGTCTTTGTGCACTTGGATGATTTTTTGTTTATGGGACTCCAGGTGATCGATGCAGACCACTAACATGGCCTAAATGTTAGGAATTATTGTAAAATCCTCAGTGGTCAAATCTTTATTATCTCTTATTGGTGTGATTTCTCATTCAAACTCTTGGGTCATTTCCTCTTCCCCTTTAATGGTTTGGTCATCTTCTCACATCAGAGTGATTTTCAGACACTTCAAATCTTTCTGCATGGTATCTATCATTCTTTTCAATTCATTAAATAGGTGGTTAGATCCTTCAAGCCCTGACTTGATAACTGAGTTCCACCACTCAATTCTTTTAATTGACACGTACAGAACATCATCATCCAGACCTGGGATGAGATTTTATGCAAGGAATTTGGATACACCATATTTTCTAATTTCATACATTTGGTTCATCACATTAGCCCATTTCTTTTTCTCTTTTTACCATTCAACTAACTCTATCTGTATCTCATAAATTAACGTTGTTATGGTTCCATGAGTTTGGATTTGCTGAGTGATGTAACTACCCCCACATTGGATCATACCCTATATCCATTTTCTGAACACATCAACAATGAGCGTATTCATCTGGATTTGATCTAAGGTTTTTATGATCTCAGGTGAACAAGGATCAAATGATGGGGGAATTTGGACTAATGGTATGGGATTAGGATCCCGGGCTTCCTGTATGAATTCTTTCAGTTTCTTGATTGTGGCTTTCAGCTCTTTCTTGTCCCTTTCATCTTTAAAGGTTCTGTGAAGTATCTTTTTAATAGAAGTTTCCACATGCTTTGCATCTGCCACCCTATTTGCAGCTCCAAGATCTATCTTTTTGATAGTGAATTCATTGGTTGTGGCCTCGGTGAAATCTTTATGATGTTTAGGAATTGTATGTTTAGCAACCCAATGCCCTATTTTTTCATCAATGTCAATTATGGACTCAGTTCTGATTCTTTTTGGTTTCATCACAGTTCTGAAACACTTGCTGACCATGCCTTCTACTACAAGAGTGATATGAAAAACATTCTGCTTCCATCTAATTGATGCTTCTTTCCACTTAAGTGTTTGGGTCAATGATTTTAGGGGGTGGTCATTATGTGTGTGGAACCAGTAGTCATAACAGCTACAAAATCTCCAGTGTCAGGTTGGTTATCTTTCTGGGCTTCAAAATCTTTAGAGCGTGTACTCTAAGTGTTCTTCTCTAATAGGGGTTGTCTATTTCTTCCTATTTGATTACTTCTTTCTCCATAGCCACTTCAATTTCTTTTTTCTTGGACCTTCTTCTTGTGATTCGTGCAGACGACATAAAATAAGGGATACTCTGATTTCTGGACTTGGACTTAGAAATTTTCTTATTTTTAGTTTTGAAAGGACCTGGAACAAAATCATCAATGTTAGAAGATGAAACAAGATTCTTTGCATGGGAGTAAATGGAATATCTTTTTGTATTATGTCTCCTCTGAATAGGATTCTTTTTCCTAACAATCCACTCCTCCATTCTTTTGATCACACTAAGTGTTTTGATGTGAATGTTGTCACTTTCTTCAATACTCTAGTCTATTTGAGGTGATGACAATCCTCTAACCCTTGCTTCATACAGATCATCAATTACTTCTTCACCTTCTTCTTCTTCTACTCTTGTGATATCAACACCTTTCTATAGGGTAACAACTTGGCTAAGAGTGAACCTCAACCATGTACGCCTTCTCACTTCAAAATCATCTGAACAATTCTCCCATTAATATTCTATTTGAGGGAGGTGTTGAAACTCAGTTGGTAAATAATAATGTTGGGCCGCATATCCTATTTTGTCAAATTATTTCCTTTCTTCAAATAATTTTAGCTTCAACCCTTTGAGTTCCAACTCCATATTGAGGGTATTAGAGGAAGTCTTGCACGTGTAGAATCTCATTTCAATGGGAGAGCTTGATTTGGCTCTTCCCTTTTTCCCTTTTACTCCTTTATGAACATTAGCTAATTGAAATCCCACTTCAATAATGATGTGGCTATCTAGGGCATATCTCAGGAGCTTAAATGGTTCTCCATCAAACCCTCTGATCCTTATATAGGTGAACCTCTTGAACTAGATGAAGAAGATTCCATAGGTGTTGATGAAGATTTTGGCTTCTTCTTACATTTTTTGTTCAACATTCCCCTATAGTTCATAAAACAACTTTCTGAAAAAGATATTGTTCACCTTCATGAAGCTATTTGTGTAAAACTCTTTCTGCATGTGGGGGTAATAGTCATACACCTTCATATTGGAAACAAGCAATTTTTGGTAGAGACCCTTCCAGTCTCTAGTGCATGTCAAAACATAGAATAAATAAGATGTCATATAGAAACCATACCTTCTTGAGAAATTTTCTACTTAATGATGAAGCTTGTCTGAAATATTGTTAGCCCATTCGATAAATTTCCGTACTCTATCTAGGGTTATCTGAATGTAGAAATACGTCTAGTCTTTCCAGTAATACGCATGATGATTCCACTTGATTTTGTTTAGCAATATCACTAATTACCCAACCTCTAGATTGAAATGATCTATAGTAAGGGGCTTGGGTAATCTAGACCCTCCCTTCAGTGGCTTCAACAACCAATTTTGAGCAATTTAATTCCTATATACTTTACTTTTTCCAGAAAATATAGACTGGGAGGAGGCAATAGTCCAACCCTCATAGGGATCCTTTCCTGGAATGCCCATTGTAGTCAAAATGGCATCTTTGTTTATAAAAACCAATGGGCTTCCATCTATCTTTTTGATACACTTCTCCTCTCTACTATAGTGCTTAGCACATTCCACAACCAATTCTGGTCACAGAGTCAGCATTGGAAATGTGGTAGCTTCTACCAACCCACTTTTGATTATCTTTTCTATTGTAGAACCGGGGACAAATTTTTTATCTTGTCTAATATCTTATAATGCCCCTGACTTAATAGTTGTATCTTCACACTCTGGAAACTAACTAATTAAACAAGAGGTACACCCAAATTTGGAAGTGAAGGTTTTATGATGTACTTGGGAAATAATATAAAGAAAATAGAATAGAAAATTGCAGAAGTTCTACAAGCTTTAAATCTCAAATTCACAAATAGCTTCAACTTTGAACAAGAGCACTAGGAGAAGGGAACTAACCTATAGATTCACACAACTTCCCTAATCTTTGAGAAGAAAAATGATACCTCAACTACTCCATTACCTTCATTTGCACCAGAAGAACTTTATAATAATAGAAGGAAGAACTAAGCACTGCTATTTATTAACCAATTCTTCAAAATATTGCAGAATGATTTGCAAGTAATCAAAATATGCTGAGAAAAAGGTTTAATAAATGATGAAAAAAGGTGTGCTTGATAGCAATAATTATTATTGTGCTTCATCATGAGTGAGATGATGTTTAAATGTCACTTCTCATGATGATTATATCCACACCATGCACATATGTCATATCCTCTTGCCAACTTTAACTTCCATCACGTCACCACCGCCTTTTCCTCCTCTAATCTAGAGAGCACCTAGAACTTTTAACTTTGAACTAAGAAATTTCAATATTTAAGTTCAATGGAAAACAAGACACGACTGTCCGTTAACGTATTTATAAAAAGACAATGCGAGTAGAAAAAGAAGAAAAGCTAATGATACCCCAAACAGAGTGCAAGATGAGGACTGTGGTTGAACTTTGAACTTTTAAATAAGAAAGTTCACGTTTCAAAGTTCAATGGAAAGACCAACTATGAAACACATGCTGCTTTTTTTACATAAAATGAAAGAAATCAAAAATATGCTACGGGGCGACAATGAACTTTGAACCTTAAACTAAGAAATTTCAAGATTCAAGTTCAACCGACAGGAAGGAAAAGAAAAAGATAGGAAATACTATGGTGACAAAATACCTTGATACTAGAGAAGAAAAAGACTAAGGGGATTCTCGCGAATGACAGGTCAATGAAAAATAAGTAAGAATCAGTGATAACACTCTTGTAGAGAAATGCTTATGTATCATGGTAATTATTGAAAAGATATATTTATTGGTAATTAGGAATGAAATTATTTATTGTAATAGATCATTTAGGTTAGTGACTTATGTCCCCAAATTTCTTGGTTATTAATCCTTTTGGAAAAGATATGTGGTTGTGAAGCATCTGTTGGAATTTCTTGTTCAATGGAATCATGTCAACCTATAATTTTGTACCTTGTGACATTGCATCTACCTTTCATTGAGTGTAATAAGGCCACTGTGGTAGTAGATATTATCTACCACTTGTAAGATGTTGGGATTTCTATCGTAATCCTGTGAGTTGGGTGTTGTCATATTGTTATAACCAATTTGATGACTCTTGTTGTAAGTTGTGAATATCCCCGTTGTGGGAAGATCCTTTGCAGTTTTTGGCCAATCATTTGTTGAGCCATTATTGTGTAAACCCTCTTGTTTGAGCATGGTGAGCACCCTCTCTAATAGATTGGGTTACATGTTCCAACCCCTGTGTACTTATCCTTGTGGCATAATCACCCTTGTGCATGTTGTTTTTCTTACCCGAAGAACTCGTGTTGTGCATTCAACATATGTTTAGAGTTGGTCCTTTGACCCTCATTTGTTAAAGACCCTGCATAATGGAAATTACTGCATTTCTTGGAAAGGAATAAATAAGTTTGTATTAGGAAATAATACTATTGTATTTATAACAATTATAGTTAAGCATATGAATGAGACCATTGATGATTCATTGTTTGATGTGTGTGGGCATGTTCTCTAACGTTGTTGGGATGATGTATTTCTTAGTATCATGTGACAATTACTCCCTCTTGTGTGATTTATTTCAGTCATAATGTTTTGTGAATGTAATTCACGGTTGGTGCTTTATTTTGTTTTCTTAGTGGATCTTTCCATGTGTTTTGTGGGCTAGCATCATTTTGGTAATTTCCTTGCTTGGAATAGTCATTGAAACTTATCTACTTATCTCTTTGTGACAGTTTTCACATTCGATTTATTGCTGAAATGTGCACATTTTTGGGATTTAATATTGGAATTGATAATTCCCCCATTTGGGTTTTCCCCTTTTGTTTTGTGGTGATTGTTCCTAATGTCATCTATTGCTGCCTATTTTTGTGTTTTGTGACTCTATCATGTTCAATACATACCTCTGATAGTATGAGAAAGGGGGAACATCACAGAGAACATATTATAATGTGTTTGTTGAGTAATTGTAAAGATGTTAATGAGAATGTCTATTTATTTTAATTATGAGAAAATCTTGTGTGGTACATGAAGAGAAAAGAAAGTTGGTAATAATGTATGTGCTTGTTACCTGTTAATTGATTTAAAATGCATTGGATTGTAAATATCCTTAGTATTGATGTCCATAACTGCATTGTGCAATGGACAAGTCAATATAAATCATGTTAGATGAGATTATACTTCTTGAAGTATGTGCATTTGTGAAAGAATGAATAGTTATTTTATGCAAACCTCTTTTGTGCATTGATTGAAATATTTGTGTAAATGTTATTTCTGGTTAGTATTCATGCATATATTATGTAGTATTGGTTGAGCTTGAATTCATGTTTTTTTCTTAGCATACATGCTCATTGTGATTGTTGTCTCCTCCATGATGTGCTTTGGAGACCTTGAGCATTTCCTTTCTTAGCATTGATTAATTCTGGATAATAGGGTGTGACCTAGCCCGCCTATGAGTCTTGATCTGTGTTGTGGGTCTTGATGACTGTGCATTTCTTTTGTGCTTTCCTCTATTAGAGTGGATGTGGATATGTTAGATGCATCACTATTTTCATATTAGGGTTGGTGAGTATTCCCAATGGCTTCTTGGGTTTTGGGATCCCATAACTCTTCTTATAGAGAGACTCCCTTTCTAGTCTTGACACTTCCATAGTTATATTTCCTTATGGTTATATATATATATATATATATATATATATATATATATTAAGTTGTCACTTCTTAGAAAGACTCTATGTTGAAGATTGGGTTTCTAGAGGATTGTTTTAGAGTGGTATTTCTAGCGTTAGGATATAACGACATGATATCCTTAGGTGTATCGTACCATCATGTGATTTGGTATGGAGTTGAGAGTAAGATGACATCCACCATTTGGATTTATTTCCACCATGTTGAAGGTCATGAGATTGTGGTCTATTCAGGTTAAGTAACCCTAGCTCCTAGCGATAGTTAAGCTCTCAGCATCATAGAGATCATGTTGCCCCTACGCTTGGTGTTTTATTGGCCTTGAGTATTCCCTTTGGGTGGAAGGAGTGCACTATTGAGCCTCTATTTTGTGAGTGCTCTTGGATGTGAAAGGAAAACTTGTACATTTGTATCCTTTGGTACACTTGATATGGATGTAGTATCCCTTAGAAGAGTACAATTTTGGTAGAGAATCTTCACCTTTTTAGATTATTGGGTAAGTTAGTGAGATTCTGGTTGGATTTAAAAGTGCTCCAAATGGGCATGGTGGTGCTTTTCATCATTTTGGAATAATTTTTCCCATGTTCCCAAGTTGTGGACTTAGAAGTTCTTAGTGCTTTGATCTTGCAGAGATCATGGAGGGCATTGTTTTCCAGTTGGATGCCTCATGATGAGGTAGATTGAATTGTGTTGTGCCTCTTTTGGTAGATATCATGGCTAGATATATCTTACCTAGCATGTATTGTATTCCTCATTCAAGGGATTGGAGATTTTTGACACTCATGTTGTGTGTGGGTGATCCTTTCAATAGTTGTGAGGCTAGCTGGTAAGGAATTGGTTTCATTTGGACCCAAATTGCAGAGAAGTCAGATAGATATTCTTGCATTGGAATGGTTTTTTATTTTTCTCTTGGTGTGCTTCTTTGGTTTGACTTTCTAGCTTCTAGAGGTAAGCCTAGTATTTGGAGGGGGAATATGTAGTGCATCTCTCATTTTCTTTCTTTATGAAATCCTGAGGAATGTGGCATTGAATTTTCATGTTGCTATTGTGTGATCATGTTGGACCCGTATGAGGTTTGGACCTTCGGGGTGATCAGGTTATACCATTGCATCAACAAGTTGTTTATGATTTGTACCTATTTATGAGAACCATTTTTCTATGGATGGTTGTGCACCTAATTTGGGATGCCTTGCTTTGGATTTTTTATGCTTATTTCTTCCCCTTTATAATTGGTTGAGTTGATTATGTAACTCAGTGACTATTCACGTGTCATGGTTCTATGTTGGCATCTTGAGATACACCTAGTTTAATTTAGTCTTGTGCTCATTCTGAGATTACTATTTTGGTTATGATTGGTATCTGCCTTGGTTGGCTTGTGATGTGATGTGATGGTGTCACTGAGGTTTGTGCCAATGGCTACATGATTATGACTATATCACGATGATGTTTCCTGAGTACCCTTGTGATGTGACTAGTGGCTTCATTGTGTGATGCATTTGATTACCGCACTTTATCTCAGTTGTTGCAATAGTGTTGATCTTTATGTTAGATGTGTTTCCATTAGTGTTTGATCATATTTTCATGATGCTTTATGATTATGCCTAGTTTATTTTTGAATTCACATTATAGATTATGCATCTAGAGGATGTTTACCAAACTCCTGATTATTGTGCTTGTTGTGGATATATGTCTTTTACCTTCAGATGATATATGCTCAAAATAACCAAGAAATAACTATTTAAATACTTTAATTTAATGCATTATTATATGATTATATGTTTTTTATTTTTGTACTGCACCATTGCTATGCATTTTTCCAGTTGATTTTGGTATGAAGTGAGACAAAGTTGTAGTCACTTGCTTGTGAGATCTACACGGTGTCACGTACTCCTTCATTGTGACTATCTGTGTTATATATGCTTCAGCTATTTGTATATTGATTATCTACACTTGGTGTTTGCATGTTTACTAAATAGGTACCAGGTACATTCATCCTGAGTTGCAGGAATTGAGTTTGTACCTATATCCCCGATAGTGGTACTAGGAGATAGTGTTAGGATTAAGTAATACTAAGAGGGGGGTGAATCAGTATTACAACACTCTATAAACTTATTTAACCAATTCAAAATCAACCATGCAATTACACAAATAAATAAAATATGCACATAAAGTAAACAACTCATAACACCATGATTTGTTCACGAGGAAACCCTGGCCAAGGAAAAAACCCGATGGGGATGATACCCCCAAATAATGTACTAAGATTATAGTGTCCCGGTTAGGATACCTAGCCCTATTAGGATTTGAATATTATTTTTAGTACATTTCCATGTTAAAGGATAGAAACCATGTTAGGGGTGTACAATGAGAACACTGCTCTTACAAAGAAATATTGTTTTGTTACCATGATTTATCAAAATGAACAATACAAGCATTTTTTATACTTAAGTATTCCCAATTATATCTCACATCAACTTTTGTCTGATCCTGACATCACAATGTATCTACGCATTCCACACATATCTTCGCATCATAAATAAACTATACTTATATGCTCGATCTCAAAAAAGTTCTTCCAGTCATCTCACAAAACGTGTCCAACACTTAACCAAATATCAAATCCATAGTCTATGATCATACTCTTAAAAAATTAGGGTAGGACCCAATCTAAATCAATAGTAGCACTTCTAGATTCCTTAAATTACTCCCTTGATCATCACGACCATTCAACTGCCATGTATTGTTGTTGTACTATCTTCGCATGTCTTCAACATGTTGTAACTCTCAGAGAACAAATCCAAAATACAACAGCCCATAACTAGAGGTCTACTATGTCCCAAAATTTCTCCTTCTAAGCTCTCATGACTTAGTTCTCCTTATATTTTGCTCGTTGACCAAACCTATGTGACTATACCCTATAAACTGCATTCTCAACTTAGTCATTTTTACAAAATTGAATATCCAAATTGTGTTGTACTCCAAGAGACCATTCCAATGAGTAGTGTTTCCATAAATGAAAACCTATAAACAATGTTGATCAAGCCACTTTCCAACAATATCCCCCTTTTTCATTAATGGAAACACTTAGTGAAAAATGACTAAGTGGTCAATACCAAAATACTGACTAAGTGCATATTTTTCATACTTATTACTCCCCCTTTGACACAATGGCAAAGGTGTACTATAAATAGTATCTATATACAAATAAAAATTACACAAATACTCATAAAAAATTCATACCATGTGAAGTACATCTTGGAAAGAGGTTTCCAAGATCTTCCCCTCTGCAGTCCATGTCTTTACTAAGATGTGACCAACATGAATTAATCCATTCAAAGAAAAAGAAGATATTTCTACGGCCTTCAATGTTATAGACATGTCTTCAGAAATATATATATTCTCTTTCTCCATGTCTGAAAGATGTTTTTCCATATTTGACAGTTTAGGAGTGATTAGACTCCTCAACAGACCAAATCTTCCTAACACTCTCCTTTTCTTTGTCTCAAGGACACTGATTTTGTCTAACAGTATAGACACTTCCTTATCCAATTCTACAATGGTTTGTGAGGAGGACTCATATCTATTTACTAATATGTCCAGATTATTTCTATCATTAAAAATGATGTGTTCAAAATTATTCATATGATTTAGGGGATTTATACAATAGCTGTATAAATTTCTTCCATGGGTTATAAAAAATTTTGCTTGAGTGATAGTATTGTCCAGTATACCCAAATCCCAACTTATTGACATAGCATAAATCTTCCATCTTCTTCGCCATACACTCTTGTCCATCTCTAACTGTTGTGTCCTTCTCCAACGAATCAATGTGAACATCAAAGTCATCAAGACTTTGTTCAAGTTGTCCACTGTATCCTTTCATTGGAAAGTGAAAGGTAGGGGTAGGATTTTTTTGATACTATCAACTTCTCTTTCTAGTACCTTGGACTTCCTCTATGATTTCTATTCAAATCTCTCATTGGCCTTATAAAAATCCATGTAAGATAACTTCATTAATTCATCTTCATCCATACCTTCTACATTTGTGCTCATAGGTTTGTCATTTCTTGCCAACAATAAAGTTGAAGAAACAACTACATGTGTTTCTTTCTTAACTTCAACTTTAATTTATGATTCCTTTACTGCCTCAACTGATCTCTCTTTCAGTTATGCCTTAGTGTCAAATTCCTTCTCTTTCCCATTCAGTTGATCGCATTCATCAATACTAGTAACAATATCCTAATTCCCTTGAAAAGGGTCACTTGCATCCTACAAAGTGTCCAAAGACACGAGCACACCAGTAACAAAGGATTCTAGTTGCTTTACTGTGCTAAAAAATTAACTGTTATCTTCTGCATTCTTAGGTGTGTCAAGATTTACTTCAATGACCTTGGATGACTCTCCTTTTAGAATATTTTTAGGCTTAGTAGCCTTTTGCTTAGGAGGTGAAGGATTTTTAGGCTTAGCTTCCAATAGGACTCTATCAATAGCTTTATGTGTGTCCTCTATCACCTCATCATATTTCCTTCCCATTATCTTTATTACTCTTTATTTTATTCTCAACAGGGAGTTTATTTCTTTTAATATCCTCTCATGTTCATCATATGATATAATAGGTAGCATATAATCTATAGATTTTCTCCTTATCTACTCATCCTCTATTAGTGCTAATTATTCCCTAACTTCCAGTTTCTCATATAACTCCTTAGGAATACTGCCTTCTATCTCAAGTAGATTCTTCTTGAATGCAAGCATATGATCTATTACCAAAATCTTCAATAAGAATCATATCTTTCTCATCATACCTCTCATAATATTTAGGCAACTGATTAAGCTTTCCTTGATCAATGATTCTCTTCACTGGCATCTTTAGATCTGGTTTCCAAAGCTGTATTTACTCTATTTTATTCTCTTCCACTTTCTTTTCCTTTACTTTCTCCTTTTCTACTTCAATCCTCTATCTTATAGGTGGTGAACTCTTTTGGGAGGACCTTATGTTTCTTATAGGTATCTCTTTTTTTTCTCTATCTGTGATGTCCTCTTGGGTGATTTATGTGTAGTATCAGGTACATCAATCATAGTAGGAGGTGGACTAATAACCTTTTCAATTTTTGGAGGTGGAAGGGTTGTCAGAGCAGTGATCGCTAATCCAAAAACACCTTCTGCCATATTTTTCCTTACCTCTTTCATCTCATCCTTTGAAATACCTTCCTTAACTGCTAGATTATACACAACATTCTCTACTTTTATTTTTCTTTCTACCCTGGTCTAATCCTCTCTTATCTTTGCTAACTTCTCATAAGTTCCCCATCTTTCTTCAGAGGGATCAATCTCAAAAGATAGTATATGTTCTACTTGCATAGTTGGAACTTTTGAACTGACCTCATACCCCATAGGATAACACCATTTATTTCTTGGCTCAACTACCTCAAATAACACACAATCAGTTTCAACCATGAAACAGATTGTATCTTTATATTTCTCAATCATAGCTTCAAGAATTCTAACTCTCTCCTTCATTTGTCTTTGCAAAATTTTAAACATACAAAATAATTCTCCATCTACCCAAGTGCTATTTTGTCTCCTACAACTATTTGTGATCTGAATTCCAGTAGGTTCGTTATCTTTCCAAGCTATAGGGTGCATTCCAGGAAATGTATGTACAATGTGAATATAAATATGAATCAATAAAGGCCCAAACCTGAATGCCTTTAACTTATCTCGCTTGATCTACTTCACATTCTCCATAAATCATTGTGCAAGAACTTCACATAGATTATAATTTACATTCTCTTTCACCATTTTTTAGACCATCATAATAACTCCTGTGGATACTGAATTAGGTCAGCTTCTATAGTGAAGTTTGTATCCAAGAATCATAGAAACTAATCTTACATCTTGCTGAAAGATGTCAGCAATGGTCATTTCCCTCTTATCCCATCTAGAATGTGTTAGGGTTTCCACCTATTTCTTCATTTTCTTCTCCGCAATAGGGCTAATACCAGAACTGTCCAAACCTATAACATCATGTATCATCTCACCGTAAATCTTAACAAGCTTCTCACCAATCCATAGAAACTGATCATGAACTCTGTTCAAAACAATCTTTATCCGCTCTTCTTCATCAAACTCATACAATTCCTCCATTCACATAATGCTTAGGTTTTCTAAATGAGAAAACTCATCCTTCCATTTTCCATCTTCCTTGATCAAATCCTTCATCTCCTTGAAGATCTCAAAGTATCTCATTGATTCATATTTGCAATGAATGTATGCCCTAATGTCCTCCACTTGAAACACCTCATATGGTGTTTGTGAAAATGTGCCTTCAGGATCATCTTCAGTAGACTTGTAAGGATGTTTCTTAAACTTATACCTCGGAAGTTCACTGACATTGAAAATCAATGGAGTATCCATTGTAATCAAAATATTGCAAGTGATCAAAATACCTTTCTCTTGATGAATCAAGGTATACACGCTCAACGATCACGAAAAATGTCCTAACTTCTCTACTTGTTCCTCTGGTCTCCTTCATCTTTGCTCGAATAGTGATAAGATATGTTCAAGTGAATAAACTTATACTTTACCATGTAAGAATTGACACAATTCCCATTGAAATCATAAGTCTACAATGATCCAGTCAATCATCAATCTGGAGATCACAAGATATAATGTGTATAACTATGTGATCTTAGATAGGCATTTCAAATCAATCATATAAACTCTCCATAAGCTCGCAAAATCTTACTCCATATAAATAGGGGCTAGATATATTTCTATTATATTTATCCAAAGCTCCACCTAAGGCCATGCTTGGCCATTTAGGTTGATGTAACAACATCAGGCGAGGGTTCAATAACATCTACTAAATCTCCCTAAACCTTGGGCTCACTCTGCTCCTTCGCTTTCCAAACTTTACCACTCTCTTTCACACATTGTTTGTCAAATTCTTCCATGTATTTTTCCATACTTTTTCCAATATCACCAACTTTTTTATTTATACCAATAGGTGTTGGTCTTCTATTACTTGTAGCTCCATTATACTTGAAAAAATTTGTTATATGTCCTTGATTATTACATTTATAACATGTAGGAGATGATATGTTCTGATTAACCTGTAACCTACAGCTCCTTGAAATGTGTCCAAAGTTGTTGCATTTGTAAAATGAAATCTTAGTTGTTGTTTCCTCTCTAATGTAGTCATGTTTAGTGTTAGATTAATCTAGCTTTCTACATTTTGTCTTCTTCTGTCAATATTCATAACAAATAAAACAATAACCACAAAAGGGCTTATAAGGAACTTTAACTCTACAATCTCTCCTCATGTGACCAATTTTGTTGCATCCAAAACATCTACCTCTGAAAGGTCTGATCTTCTCTCTAGCTTATTCTTTAGTAGGTCTTTCTACATGTATATTTTCTTCATATTTCCTTTCTTGAGATTAAGAACATTTAGCTTTATCAAATCCAACTCATGTCATATCACCTTTAGGATTTTGTCTTTCCCTGTGTTCATTAATCTTATCACTTCTTGCATGAATTTTTTCAATGTGATTCTTAGCCTCAACAAGTTCTCCTTTAATGATTTGGTTGTATTTATCTAATTCATGATACTTTATTCTATATTCATCAAGTTCAACCTGCATCTTTCCCATTTGAACATTTGCATTCTTTAAGATCTCTTCAATTTTGGTTTTTCTATTTCTCTCTCTTGTTAAATTTATTTAGCCATCTGAACAGAAGTAGTTTCATATTCCTTCTTCAATACTTCTTTTTCTTGTTCAAGCTACTTGATCTGATTAGAAAAATTATTATCAGATTCCTCTTTTATCTTTTCAATAAGGTATTGCCTTTGGTTCCTAGAAAGTTCAAGATTTTCCTTAAGCTTCTTGATGAAACCTTCTGCTCTTCTCAATTTGAATTTCAAAATACCATTTTCAGCTTTAGCCTTATCAAGGTCTTCAAGTGATGCTTCAAAGTTCTCTTCCAAACTTGAATCCATCTGGATCTCCTTTAAGATGTTAGGATTTCTCTCCAAGGGCCACACACTCTAAAACCAATTGTTGGGATTAAGTAATAATGAGGGGGGGGGGGTGGGGTGGGGGGGTGAATCACTATTACAACACTTTATAAACTTATTTAACCAATTCAAACTCAATCATGCAATTACTGAAATAAATAGAACATGCACATAAAGTAAAAAACTCATAACACCATTTTTTGTTCATGAGGAAACCCTAGCCAAGGGAAAACCCCGGTGGGGATGATACCCACAAATAATACACTAAGAGTATAGTGTCCTTGTTAGGAGACCTAGCCCTATTAGGAGCTGAATATTACATTTAGTCCATATCCATGTTAAAGGATAGAAACCCTATTAGGGGTGTACAATGAGCACACTGCTCTTACAAGGAAATATTATTATGTTACAATGAGCTATGCTTAAGTATTCTCAATTATATCTCATGTATAAACTTTTGTCTGGTCCTGACATCACAATGCATCTACGCATTCCACACATATCTTCGCATCATAAAACAACTCTACTTATATACTCGATCTCATAAAAATTTCTTCTAGTCGATTCACAAGAACATCAAAAAAAGTGTCCAACACTTAACAAAATATCAAATCCATAGTCGAAGATCATACTAAAAAACAATTAGGGCACGACCCAATCTAAATCCAAAGTAGCACTTCTAGATTCCTCAAATTACTCCCTTAACCATCACGACCATTCAACTGTCCTCTATCGTTGTTGTACTGGCTTCGCCTATCTTCAACATGTTGTAACTCTTAAATAATAACTCCAAAATACAAGTGACCATAACTGGAGGTCTACTATATCCCAAAATGTCTCCCACTAAGCTCGCATGACTTAGTTCCACATATACTGTGCTCACTGCCCAAACTTGTGTGACTATACCCTGTAAACTGCATTATGGACTTAGTCATTTTTACAAAACTGAATATCCAAAAATGTGTTGTGCTCCAAGAGACCATGCCAATGAGTAGTGTTGCCATAAATGAAAACCTATAAAAAATGTTGATCAGGCCACTTTCCAAAATATAGTGACTTTGGTCTTGCATACTGAGCCAATGTCGTCCCTTTATGGATGACATATCCATATTATTGTATTATTCCCTCTGGTACATACGGTAAATCCAGATTCATATTGCATATTATGTTAGACCCATGAGCAGATCTATGGATTTAGATCTCCATAGTTGTCCCGGAAGGTCTTAAGTTAAATGTTGATTTAATCTTTTTTGGGGATTTTAATATTTTATTGTGTTTACTGACTAATTGGCCGTAGTTGGATTCTGGTTATTTGGAATTGATTTTATTTAATTTGGAAAAAGGTCAATAGTTTGTTTGATTATTTAAATAACCTATTTGAAATTCATTTTGGAAAAGTGACTTTATATTGTGGGAAAAAGTTCATTTTCCACACTTCATGCTTTTGAAAATGGGGATTTGCTCAAAATCCTCTTGTGGAGAAATTCAAATTTTATTCATTGGGAGTGACTGGGTCCTCCAATTTTTGTGGGTAGTGGCTTATTGGATTCATGCTGCGAATATCCATCTTCTGCTCGAGCGGTTTACGCCTTCGTGGAGTCTCCATTATTTCCTCCCTTTTCTTAGTTTTTACCATTTGTGTGAGGTAGGGCATCTCACCATTTTTAAATTACTCCATCTTTCCGTATGAAATAAATTACAATAGTTGAGTGGGCTGAGAATTAGTATTCCCCCACGTTCTTGTTTGATTTCTTCACCCAATTGGACAGGTGTGAGTATTCTTGCTTTCACATGTTATTTTGGGGATTTTGGCAATGTTATGCTGTTGGATTTTTGTGAAGTTCCGGATCCAGAACTTTATTTAAAAAGTGTCTTGGTGGGTGAATTTAGACCAATGGGTTTTAGTTTTGTTGAATTCTAATATGTTTGAATTTTGAGTGTTTTTAGGTTTTCCTTGTTTTGCATGCCACCCAGAACTTGTATGTCGTGATGTTTGGAGTGATTGACCTATTGGAGGTTGTAGTACTCCATCTTTGTCATAGGATTATGGAAAAAAAATGTATTGAGTTCATTCCAGTTGCCTTCTCTCGCAATCCAAACTTGTCCATTTGATATTAAAATGCTGATTTGTACACCTTGCCGGATTTTGCCCGAATTTGGAATTCAAGTTGTTTTTTTATTTGTGAGTCTTCCTTGTGTTCTAACGAGATGCTTGATGGATTCCACAAGAATTTTTTCTCTCGACATAGTGGTCGATTGAGCTATTTGTTGGTGTGTCTTTTATTGTTTTCACTTGGTTGTTTGCCTTGAGTGTTGGAGTTGAGATATCCTCCTTCCTTGCTTATGTGGTTATTTATTTGTCTTGTGTTGGCACACTCCATGCTTGAGTTTGATCTCCCATGTGATATATGGATGTATGGTGTTTGTGACTACATCCCGACATGTAGTTGAGCTATGCTCCTATGCGGAGGTTTGAGTGACCTATACTCTTGGTGTTTGAGATCAATAGTGTTTACTATGTCTTGGTGGTTTATGAATTTGAGAGTCTTTTATGGATTTTTCCCTATTACATTACTGTTCTTTTCTTTATGTGTCTTTTTCCTTGTTGTTGTAATGAGATGAGCTTGTTTGGTGTTGAGTAGTGGAGTGGAGTGGCTCTCCAAGGCAGGCTGGAACACAAAGGGGTCCCAGAGTATCCCTTGGTATAGTTCTTAATAAGTGAAAGCTAAATAAATGAATAGGATAAAAATATAACAACAAGATTTATGTGATTACCTTTCCGTCATTTGAGGATGTTGATATGGCATAGTATCTTTCTATATACTGATGTTGATATGGTACAGTGTAGCCTTTCCATCTGTGGATGTTAATATGGCTCAGTAGAGCTTCCTTGTGAGAGAAGGATTGCTCCAAGCTACATGGGCCACCATGTGCCATGTGATAAAACTCTCACTCTTGATTCTCTACACCAAACCTTTGATAGTACTTATTAATACCCTTGGTATACTATGATTATGAGGTTTCATGGTTGTATTTGGATATTGACCCACATGTTGAGTATTCTACATGTCTATTGTATTTTGTATTTGTGTATTGTTTTGGATCATGTCGAGTGTTCTCAATGTTTGATTGCATTTTTAATCTTGTGTTCATATTCAAACTTTTTATTCATCCTTAAGTAATATATTTTTATTTGCGTGTGTGAGAGTCATTCCCTTGCTTGAGTGTATGCCCTGTGTTTTGGTTGGGTTATTATCTCCATGAGCACGTTGGGGTGGGCCTGAGGGTTCCAAATGGTAGGGTGCCATTGAAAATCTATACCACTATTGGGGAGTGGTGTACAAAGACCGACTTCCTCCAGCTATAGGACTATGACCTTAAGAGCTCACTTCGCCTTGTTAGTTTGGTATATGAAGAGGTATTGTATTTTCTCATTGATATTCTTAGGCATAGTATAGTTTCCTTAATGCACCTAGTTATTCTTTATTAATGAAATTGAGTGACCATTGCCTTAGTATGTGTGTATCAACTACTCCCTCGTGTGGAGCTAGCTTTATTTTCATGTCATGCATTAGTGTTGGAAAACCCATCCAGTCGTTGGACTGATGAACCCATTCGTTGCATGTTTTGGCAACAACGGTCAATTGATTTTGGAATCCAATTGATTCAAGTGGATGGCAACAAAAATGAGTATTTTATAGGTTGCTTCTAGGTCCATATTGTTATAGAGCTTGTCTAGAGCTTTTTGACACATTTTGAATGAGTCAATCGGACTCTGGATATAAAAGTTATGGCTTCTGGAACAAAGTCCATATGAAGTCAAGTGCAATTTCGTATGACATAGGATACTTTGTTGTATAGGAACCATTCGGGCTCGTATGGGAAGTGGTTTTTCATATGAGACCCATTATTATGTCGTACGATACTCTAATGGCTTGATATACCGTGTTTTGTCATATCACAGATAGTGAACGCTTCCATCCTTGTCCTAGAAAACCTAATTTCTATTTTGGATACCCTCTTTCAAGTAAGGACCATCCCGTTTATAACTGATCAGTTTTTTATCATTAGTGAAGCTTAAATCCTTCTTATACATGGATTCAATGCCTTAGGATTCGATGACATGGAAAACGAACTTGTATGGTTAAAGTGAACATTTTTCTTGGGATATCTAGAGTAGTATCTCCCTCTTGTGATCCATGGATGTTATCTAGATCTCTTTTGAGTAATCTCGGGAACATGTCTTCTTCATTCTGAGTGTATGGTTTGTAGCTTGGGAATCCTTGGAAGTGTTAGAAAGACTTCCTCTTGTGTAGGCAAACATGTGAGTTATGTCATTTTCCTTGAGTTCACATCTTGTTAGATGATTAATTAATGCACTTGGTTACTCTATCATGTTGCGAGGTAACTTATTATATAAAAAAAATTATTCAGTGCATATTTAAACCCTATTGTCCAAGGGTTCCCAGGCGGGACATTACAACTTTTATGTTATAATAGGGGTTGTTAAGGAATCTTATGTCATAAAAGGTCCTACTAAGGGGTCCTAGGTGTCTTAAGGGGCCCTAGGTGTCTTAAAAGGTCTCATGATGTACTAAGGGGTCCTAGGATAACATTTTAACATCTAACGATACATGTATAACATTTATACATAACATTAGAAACATATAGAACATATATATAACATTTAAACATATCATAAAGAAATGTAAACATTTAAACATCTCACTATACATGTGTATAACATTTAAATATATGTAGCATTGGAGTCAAAATGGGTTCAAGGATGTAGTAGAATGTATTAAAGGGTTCTCATTTTCTTACAGGGTCAAAATATGTCTTAGGATGTATTAAAGCATCCTATAATGTCTTAAGAGGTCCTAGGATTTACTAAGGGGCCCTAAGGATGTACTAAGGGGTCCTAGGATGTATCAAGACATCCTATAATGTCTTAAGAGGTCCTAGGATGTACTAAGGGGTCCTAGATGTCTTAAAAGGTCCTAGGACATACTAAGGGGTCATAGGATAACATTTTAACACCTAACTATACATATAAAACATTTATACATAACATTTAAACATATCAGGAAGAAATTTAAACATCTAACTATACATATGTATAACATTTAAATATATGAAGCATTGGGGTCAAAATGGGTCCAAGGATGTATTAAAGGGTTATCAGTTTCTTACAAGGTCAAAAGATGTCCTAGGATGTATTTAAGGCAGCCTATAATGTCTTAAGAGGTCTTACGATGTACTAAGGGGTACTAAGTTTTCTATATGCCTTTTTCTAAATTTTTCTAACATTTTCTAATAATTCTCTAAATTCTCCTAACGTTTTACAATTTTATAAATTTTCCTAAGGTATTAGAATTTTCTAATAAAAAATAATTATAAATTACTTGAAATGAAAACTACTGATATAAATAACTAAAAATAATTTAAAAATAAACATTTTCTATGGTTTTTTAACAATGGTTTTCTAATATTTTCTAACTGCAATTTTGTAACTACGGTATTCTAACATTATCTAACAAAAATCTATTTTTTCAATTAAAAACTACTGAAAACGAAAAAACTAAGATTATTGAAAATATATAATTTACAATAAAAAATAAACAAAAAAGGAAGAATTATGTGCACCTGGTATCAATGATGGTCAAAAGAGGTCGAAAGTGCTTACAAAATGTTGATGTCAGTTTGGGTTGTGACAAGGTTTGATCTAACACCTGGGGTCCACGAGCACAATAAAAATGTTTTGTGAAAATGACTATTACCGCTAGAAATTTATTGGAAATCTAGCCAAAGGGGTCTTCGTGCGAAGACCCTCTTTGCACGAAGACCCCTTCATAGGGTAGTTCGTACAAAGGGGGTCTTTGCACAAACACCCACACGTTAGTGTGTTCATACGAATTCCTTCACCCCCTTCACCCAAAGACCCCTCTTCGGGTGAAGGGTTCGAAATGGAAAAACATTTCACGCCCAATTTTCCTTCATGCCCAAAAGTGGGACACACTATTGTGAGATCACCCTATTTCCAATATTTATGATCTCATTCACAACATCATCAATTTTATGAAAGTAGCTTTCTATGTCTTCTCATTCTTCCATCCTTAAGTTCTCATATCTACCTTTAGCAGTCTATATCTTAGCTAGTTTAACTCTATCATTTCCTTCATGAATATTTTTTTGTTTTTCCCAAACTTCATAGGTAGTCTCTAAAGCAACAACCTTCATTAATTCAGTTTGAGATAATGCACTAAAGATCGTATACCTTTCTCTTTTATTTTCTTCATAAGCATCACTCTCATTTGAAGTAGTAGGTCCATTTTCCAACATCATATATTTGTTCTCCATAGCTTTCCATGTCCTGTAACTTAAAGAAATCAAATATCCACTCATCTTAACTTTCCAGAAGCCATGGTTGGATCCATCAAAAGTAGGCATAGTCAATTTGTGCAGCATCGAATCTCCCCAACGGTTAGAATCACCATCTGGGAACCAAAGCTCTAACACCAATTGTTGAATGTCTCAGACAACTGAGAGAGGGGGTGAATTAGTTGTCAAATAATTTTTTATCACTTTCAAAAATATGGAAACAATAAATGAATACTTTGTTCACTTAATCAAATTAAATGTAAACATGAAAGAGCATACATATGGATCATACACAAAGAACACAAGATTTTTACATGGAAAACCCGATGTGGAAAAAACCACAGAGAATGTTAACTCTCATGAATAAAACATCAGCTAAGGTAATTTTTACAAAGGGTGGCTCATTGCTAGAATACTCACTATAGGTGGGCTCACTACCCTGAGAAAGAAGAGAGAAAAGGAAATCCACCATTGAAGTGAAATTGTTGGAAGAAACCCCTGGCTCATTGCCTCCGGTGTCTAACAACAACAACAACACATGATCTGTTCACAAATTCACTTCACACTTTTTCCAAAACTCTACACTGTATCTTGATGGATCTTTTCCTCAACAACCTTCTTGCAAATACATCACAATCAACCTCTTACTTCTACTAATCTGATTTTACCAAGTTGTCTAACATAATTTTTAAATAGGTCCAGACTAAACGTTCTTGCGGTGGGGAGGAATGAAAAGTGGACCATACTACACACACTGCCTCAACCAAATAACATTTTACCAAATGTCATAATATCCTAATCACAATTATAAATGATACACTAGCAATTATGCCTCTGAACCACATCATCACAATCCAAAATAGAAAACAATGAAACCATACTGCCACAAACCATATCCATAACAACAAAGATTTCCAAACCATTAATCAACACATAATACACCACCATAATCCTTTTTCAGAGCACCAACCTCCAAAAAAAAATAACCTCAAAATCACATCAATAGAAATACTAATCACAATACCATCCACCAAAATAGTATGTTGCCATCAATGACAACCATACTAACACATCAACAACTCTGCAATAATATCAACAACATCAATCAATCATATAGAATACTATGTAACCGTAACAACATCATTAATTCCATAATAACAACCTCAACAACATCAACACTACAACCTCATCAACTCTATAACATCAAAACTCTACAACATCAGTAGTGCAACCTCATCAGCTTTGCAACATTAGTAACCAACTCCCCTTGTCAACAGAATCGTTATCCACACATTAAGGCAATACTTTTGTAAGGGCTCAACAATAGCCTCAGTACATACCATGGATGAAACATCTACTATCTTTCTTGTTACTGGGGGCTTAATGAGCATAGAAGTATCTCCCTTATCCAAATTCTCAGTACTAATGGGAGCTAACATCTCAGGGACATTAATCCCATTATTTTTTTCACTATTATTATATTAGTTGACTGGGGAATATTAGATCCATTATTATGTGGAATGGTGTCATTTTTGTCGATAAGGGGTTTTCTTTGCCTCTATTTAATAAATGATAATTTCTCCTTATATGTTCCTCGCTACGACATAGGAAGAAAGCATTTATGCCTCCAAGAACTTCAAGATGACAATAATGTATGTCATGCTCTAAAAAAATACTTAACACATCTAGTAAATCAACACCAGGGTTAAGGGAAACCGAAATCCTGACGTCCAGGTGAGGTAGGGTGGTTCTTATGCCCTCAATTATGGTGACATTGCAAGATAGGGCTAACATCTTGGAGATAAATGCCCAAAGGAGTGCATGTATATTCTTAATCGTCATCCATCTAGGGAAGGAGAGGATGAGCACCTCGTTGCTTATGGCTTCAGGGGACCAATTGATGGTCCTAAAGGTAAAGTTACCCACAAACCAAAATTATTTTTTCAAAACCTTACTTTTGGCATCATGATCATTAAAGAAGAAAAGAAATAAACCCTTTTGAATCATTCTACAGAATTTGATGCAAATCCCTAGTTTTTTAGACCAAACATCAAACACCCATTCATCCAAAAATTTCCTCGAAGGAACTTTCACAAGGTCTATAGCAACAAAGAAAATGGTAACATCTTTAATTCTCCCCATTTTTGCAAAGATGGTTGTTGTCGTTTCCTAGTTAGAAAAGATGCAGAACATATTAATTGAGCAAGAAGAATGCATACCTTGTCATTCTCCTCTTGTTTGCACATGCCCTTGTCCATATTCACTAATAACAAACCTTGCAGAGGAGGAAACATTGACTTTAGGCCTAGAGAGAGCCTCTAGGAATGTATTAGATGGTTTAGGGTTTGGGCCTTTCCCATCCTTCTTCCCTAGGTCAGGCTCCATGAGCTTACCACTACCCTCTTCCATCAAATCCTTCAGAGATTGTAGTACCTCAACAACAAAGCACTTCCACAAAGGAAGCAAATAAGAGACAGGGATGAAGGGAAGGCAAAAATAATGAGAATGCCAAATGGAACAAGAAGAATACTCACCACCACTTACAACCTTTTGCCAAACATACTATCTCCTGTCTAATAAATGGTAGAGGTCTCGAAAGTCATGTCGTAGCCTTAGAGCCGTAAACCCTCGAAGCCATCCTTCAAGTTATATAATGCATCTTGAATAATACCATCTCGAATAAATCTTGATCATTATTTTTTCAAAATAAATTTAAAAATAACATACAAATTTACAAGAAGTAAAATTATTATGCCCAAAAGAGAATCATGTCCTTACAATATTAAAAAAAATCTATTTACAACAAACATTTATTTGCTTTTTAAATAAAAATTATAAAATATTTCTTAAAAAGTAATTTTCAAATTATAGAATATATAAAAATTAAAACACGTAAACATATATAGTTCATAAAACATAATAAAGCAATTACAATAAAGTCCTTTCCATAGTTTATTTAATATAAAATATGTTAGTATATACACGTATAAGATATGAGGTGTTCTTTCTTTAAGAGTTTATTTACCAACGGACAGTGACACAGATACACGTACTAAGCTTTGAAAATCTTAATATTTGTGAGTCAAATAATCTTGTGGGCTAAGTAGTTATAAAGCCAATTATTACTAACTGAAGTTTAAACACAAAGAAAATATCTTTTGCTACTATAAACGAGACATGCAAGCAAATGAATATCAATTGTAGGCTTCAAGCTGTATATGCTGTGCCTGCAAACCTATAAATATTCCCTCTCTGTCCCATGAAAAACAAAGTTATAAAGCCTGCAAAATCCAGAAGCTGGCCATACATTTTGAATGCTGTTACTAATTTTAAGCTTATCAGCTGTCATTTTCTCTATAGCACTTAAATCTTGCAACCTGACAACCATCCTTCTATAAAAAGGTTGGTGACCTACAGATAATATTCTATCTCACATTCACCTCCCTTGAGCTTTGTGGCCTTTCTTCATAACTTACATTAATGGAAGGAAGCTACCCACATCTTGAAGGATCCCCAATGCAAACTTTTTCACAGGCTCAGCTGTTGCAGCAGCAGCCACAAATGTTTCTGCAACAGGTTTTGGAGCTTTACATTTATTTCATCTTCTTTTGTAATGGATTTTGAAAGTTTCTGTGTTAAAGATCTGGTTCGAAAATTTAGAGTTGGGTTACTAAATTTTGTTAAGTGTTTATCAATTTGACTCAGAATTGAAGATTTTGGTAGTAATCAGTTGAGATCTATAGATTTGAATGACATTTTAATGTTAGGGCAAGCTATTCACTAATGATGGATTTTGAAAATTTGGCTTGTAAATATGGAATTGGGTTACTAAATTTTCTTATCCGTCTCAGCTTGAATTGCGTCAGAGTTGAAAGTTTAGCTAGTTAATAGAGATTAATAGAATTGGGTTATATTTAGATAAGAGTACAAAGAAAAAATTTCATTTGGGTGGGTGTGATTGATTTTGAGATGGTGAGGGCCTCGGCTCATATGTTGACCCGTGTTTAACTGTCATGAGATTATTCAAAAGGGTATATATATTTTATTGTTTTTGTTGTACTAAGCAGAGATTTACATAGCTGGGGTATATTGAGATTTCAAAAGACAATATACTTGAATTAGGGATGTATCCCTTTGTATTGGTTTCGACTCTTTTGAGTTAGTGAAACTCATAGTTCAAATGCTAAACTACCTTTAATGGGATGCCTGAATTGAGGGCTGGAATGTATACAAATTATCTTGCAGGGTATAGTTGCTTTTATTGTTTTGGCTGTATTTATTAGAGATTTTGCAGGGTTGGCTTGTATTCAAATGTCAAGAGACAATATTCTGGATTAAGAGGGATCTGCTTAATTTTGGTTTTGAGTTAGCATTGGCACATGGTTCAAATGTTAAGCGATGCTTATTCGGTTGTCTGAGTTTAAAGCTTGAGTTCTGAGACATTCTTTGTCTGAGTTTAAAGCTCGAGTTCTGAGACCTTCTTCTGCAGGGTGAAAGCGTTTTTATTGTTTTACTCAGACCTATTTACTATTTTCTAGAGGCCTACAGAATTTCATAGTTTTGAGATGTGAAGAAACAGTCTGCTTGATTTAGTTTGGTGTGTTGAAAGCTATCCCACTTAAATTAAGATGTCCAGGTTCAATACTAGGCTGTAGAAAAGCTCTCTAGCAGGAAATGGGTATTTCTATTGTTTTGGTTGTTTTTAGTTGAGATTTGACAGAACTTTGGTGTGCTGATATTTCAAGAAACAATATGCTTGATAGTTGATTTTGGAATGCATTCCTTTATTCTGGTTTTTAATTTTGATTTGACAAGGTTCATGGTTCAATTGTGGATCCACGTTTATTAGGATCCTTGAGTTCAAAGCTGGGGGCTGTACCGAAATTCCACAGCAAGGAAAATGGCTTATTTTTCTTTATTTTTTGTATTTAGTAGAGATTTTGCATGATTTCTTTGTACTTTGATGTCAATATATGATATCCTTGATTCTGGATACAAAATCCTCAATTCATAGGATATTATTCTTGACTTTGATTTTATGTTGGCGAGGATCATGGTCTAAACATTAACCCACTTATTAGGATGTCCGAGTTCAAAGTTTGACAGAGTGATATTCATCAACAGGGTACAGTCTTTTTAAAGGTGTCATATTTAGTAGAGATTTACGGAATTGGATGGTGTTGAGATGCGGGGAAACAATATGCTTTATTGGAGTCGGTGTGTTACATTAATTTGATTTTGAGTTGGAAATTTACTGGCTCAAATGATAATCCATTTTCATTAAAATTCATGAATTAAAGTTAGCTTGTAGAATACTAGAAGGTAGAGAAATTCTTCTACGGGGAATAAGGGTTTTTATTGTTCTGATTGTATTTAGTAGAAACTTTAGAGTTACATGCCCCATGGTATAGAGAGTCAAGAAACCATATGCTTGTTCTGATAAACGTCAAGATTTTTCTTTTGAGATGGAGGTGAACTATTCAAAAGTGGACAAATGCTCATTAGGATGCATGAGTTCAATCAAATTTCCCTACTAGAGCAGTTCCACACGAAAGAATGGGATGAAGGAAATCCTTTTGATGATTTACTTTCACATGTACCTAAACAGAGATCTGTAGGCCAATCTATCTAATTCAAATTTGAAAGTTCATCCTACAGGGGTCTGCCCATTCTCATCTTCGTTTCATGCAAATCCAGAAACAACATCTTCAAAGGTTTTGGCAACAGCAAGTCCAGGAGATGAGACAGATTGCAGGTAATCTCAGTTTTTCTTTGCTATTCATAATTTTATTTATTTCACCACATTGAATTTCCTTACCCTGCATGATGATTACCCTTGGAGTTTATTCCCTTGCAACATTTTAAAATGAATACAAAAACTTAGGAAGTAGTCCCCGTAGTTATGAGTCTGTGTGCTTGTGTTTAACACAGTCGGATCACTCATAGAAGTTCATTGAGGTTTTTGGTTCTTCTTTGGCAGAATTCAAACAGCATCAGCTTCCTCTTGCAAGGATCAAGAAAATAATGAAATCTGATGAAGAAGTAAAGGTAGGATTGTGAGATGCCTCCCTTATATTAATCCTTGTTGATGATTGAAACTTCATGATAGGATTTGTCTCAATAACAAAGATTTGATTGTCAGATGATAAGCGCTGAAGCCCCAGTCTTATTTTCAAAGGCATGTGAGCTTTTCATTCTAGAGCTCACTTTGCGTTCATGGTTACATACTGAGGAGAACAAGAGGCGCACATTGCAGAGAAATGACATTGCAGGAGCTGTGAGCCGGGGTGATATACTTGATTTTCTTGTCGACATTGTCCGTAGAGATGATATAAAGGCATGTTTTTGGGTCCTCATATTTTGGTCATTTGTAGACATTAATGCATTTTCATATCATTTTATTTCCAAGAAATCAGTAGAGTCCAAAGCATTTTTATAATATTTTTTTGAAATCTATTACATTTCTAAATTCTCCTAGTATTGAGATTCAGGGTGCTTCAGAGAAACCCCTAGTTTGGTCTTTTGGTGCAGATATACAATATGCAAGAAAATGATCTATTTTCTCAAGCCTTTCTTTATCCTTTCAGTCATGGCTGATAGAATGCCTTTCAAGCATGTGTTTAAATAAACACGACAGTTTGCATAGTGATTTGAATCATCTCAATTTGTTTAAACAGCTTTGGATTACACATTTGAGATTTCAACAGCTGAACATAATGTTATATGTGTGGATCTAGTATTTCATACCATTCCCGGGACAGAGACAACAGGGGTCATGTTTGAAGGATGGCAGTCTGAGAGACCATTTATGGGGAGGGCAGTATAAAAATTATATATATGAAAAATCAAAATTTTAAGGGTCAATCAAATTTTACAAGTTCAGCTCTACATGACATCGAGATTCAAGTTTAAATACTCAGATAATGCTTCATTCAAGTATGGCAGAAATAAAAAAATAAAAATCTCTTGCTTTCATTATAACAAAAGACCCATGATTACAAAATGACAAAATGTCCACCAAAAGTCATAGTAGTAAGATATAAATATAAACATATGCAACTCTTACCAGATGCAAATGCAAAATACAAATTGATTGAGGTAATTATGAGTTGCAAATGGGTGATGGGTTAATTATAAGGAGAGTTCAGGGTTTGATAAGGGGAATGGGGAGCTTGTGATTCTCCCATGCTCTTTAATTTCATTCTCTTTTATAATATATTTCTATTTCTAAAGAAAAGAAAGGGACAATTAGACATCCCCAGGAATAAGACTATTAGGGTTGGGTGCTGCATGATGGCATACCTTGAAAAGGTTGGGTTTAGTTTAAATGAGATCAGTGATATTGTTACTATCCCCTGCATACCACACTCAATCATGCCCCAGAGAACTAGTGAGAGCTACTAATTTTTATGTCTAGCTACTAGCAAAGATTTTGGGGTCATTTTTTCTGTATTAGTTTTACTCTAGGAATTGTACTTTTGATGTACTTAAATAATGTTTTAGAACAACTTTGCTTAATAAGACCTGTAATTTAGTTCATGATCACTCTGTTTTGAGATCCTCCCAATGCCGAAAATGGATGTTATAGAGGAGAGAAACAAAAAGAAATTATCATATCCATCTTCATTTACACTGCAAGAATGTCAGACGACTAATTTGAGGGATTCTTCTTAGAAAATAGGGCATCGTTTCCATTAAATCTATTCTTTCATGGTGGAAAAATAGTAAATTCCATGAAAAGGTTGGGTCTTGTCTGAATGAGATCAGTGATTTTATTAAAACCCCTGCATACCTCACTCAATCATGCCCCAGAGAACTACTGACAACTAGTGATATTAATATCCAGCCACTAACAAAGATTTTGGAGTCATTGTTCTGTAATAGTTTTAGTGCTCTTGAAATTGCATTTTTGTCTAACTTTTGATGTATTCAACTAAGTTTCTAGAACAACTTTTTTTAATAAGAGACTTGTATTGTAATTCATGGTCACTCTGTTTTCAGATCCTCCCAATGCTAAAAAGGGATGCTGTTAGATAGAGGAGAGAAACAAGAGAAGTTATCATCTGCATGGTGCATTTTCATGCAAGCATGTCAACCATCTAATTGAGGATTTTTCATAAAAAACAGGATGTGAATTCCATTAAACTTATTCCTTCATGATGGAAACATGGTATCTTTACCACTGGAACCATTCAGGGGTACACTTCATCATGCATTAAGATGGTACCGTGTGAGTTTCACCACCAGGTACAGTCCATCTTACCTGAAATTTGAAAATGTAAACACGTGGGATCTTCACCATTTGGTCCATTCGTGACTGCACACAATGACATTTTTCTCATTCCATTCCACCAATTATTGGTAGAGGTCCATACATGTAGCCAATTGCCATCCCTGCAAAACAAATCCTCAATATCAGACAATCAAATAAGAATTAGGAAGACAATAACTCATACAATACTTGTAATACTTATTTTACAACAAAGAGAAATCCCACAAATTGTGCTATTCTCATAAAACAAATCCTCTTTCTTAATGGTTTCTTTTCTTGTTGGTTAAACTACAACTGGTTCTATTGCAGGATGAGCAATATGGGGGCCACTGGACTGACCTTCCTCATGTTGAATCCATGCCTTATGGAGGAATGCCCTTTCATTTAATGAACTCTCAGCCTTACCATCACAGCCTTCACAATGTATGTAGTGACTGTACTAATTTATTTTCTGCTGAATCTTATACAGAGATGAATGAGAAAATTTGGTAGTTTTGTATGACATGAAAGATATAGTAACTACTTTCATCATGGTATAATTACCCACCATCTCACTAGATTTTTTGTGTTCTGTTTCCCAATTGTATAAGGAGGCTATGGCCTACAACCAAGCCCTGTCCCAGCAGCTTATCTCTCAAGAGCCTTTAATGCCAGATCAGCAACTGATGTACCAACCTCCACAGGTGATTTAAGTTAAATAGGTTGATTTTTATAAATTTTACTATATATGAGATTTGATTCATACCAAAGAAGATCTGTACAGCTGTACAATTATATAATTGTTCACCAATATTGATATACTCTGAGTGTTCAATTCATTAATTTCCTAGCATACTTAAGAATTATTACTACAACTATTTTTCCTAACATGGTGACTTTTGCAGCATTGATCAGATTGGCTCCTCAAATTTAGCATTCCATCTGAAAAATCCAGTTGGCAGAAATAGTTCTGTTAGTTAATTAAAGCAGCCTCTAAATGTACTGGTTGCCCTCCAAAATGCCAAGTGGAATTTTATTTTATTTTTTCAAGAAAGAGTAGTGTATACAACGAGTTTATGAAATGTAATCAAATTCTTAATAAAGAGTCAAATTGTTTTTCTCAACATTATGGTATGTTCTTTTTCATATTGAATCAAACTCAATATACAATACCAAATTACATCAGATAACTGTGATACTGAGCAACTGTTCTTAATTCAGTATTAGTATTGATCTTTGGGATTTTGCATTGAGAAAATTCAATGATGTATAAGTGCTAATTTTTTAAAGTATTATTAAAATTTTGATAATCATAACGATCTAAATCATGTAGAGAAGAAAGTTTAATTGTAGGCTTCAATTAATGATTTAGTGTATTTAATTAATCTAAGATAATTTATTTTAAAAAATCTTAAAATGGTATTTAGAATTAGATATTATAATTTATTAAACTCTTGATAAGATTGTTATGGATATGTTAGGTTAGTTGTGGTCTTATTTGAGTCATCTATTGGTTAATTACCATTAATTTTTCTTGTATTTGTAATGATATTTCTGTTTCAATAAATATTTACTCATTTTCTAAAAAAAAATATGATAATTGTTGAATTATTTTATGTTTTAGCAAAGTGAAAAAGTTTTCTATTAATATCATTATAATTCTACCATATTCACCACTCCATTGTTTGGAAAAATAGAAAAAAATTAAATGAATTTTAGATTTTAATTTGTTTATTTAGTGTATTTAATTCATTTAAATATTTTTTCAATTTTTAATATGTTATAAAATATAGAATTATATATTATATTGTTATTGTTTTATTTTCATTAAAACTAAAATGTTTTTAAAAATATTATAATATTTTTTTGTGTGTGAATGAATAAATGTCTTATATATTATTTTACATAAAGTTTTATATTACATAACATCTACTAAAAAGAAGTATGAAAAAAGTGACACATCAAAGTCTATATTAGACTATATATTAAACATATTAGGTGAAATACTCCTTTTGAAAATGACTTAAAGTCCTCGTGAGATTTCAAATTATGCAAGGTGTCAATTGTTATTAAGAGTTCAATGAACATTTACAAGGTTGTTGAGAATCATACTCCAAGGATAACAAGTTCAATCATATTGAAAGCAAAAAACACTTCAAAATTGATATCTAGTAATATAACAACAAACTTTGCAAACATTTCACTACATTCAAACCTTTATCAATCTTGGCACCTATAAACACTTGTTAGTTCTTTAAAACCAAATTCAATCATTACTCATCCAAGGATAAAGACAATTCACTCAGACATATTAATAGTTTCTAATATGGGCTATAATTTTCTACTTAGATTTAGTGAAAAATCAGAAGAGAGCAGAGAGCAAGGAGAAAGAGAAAGCTTACTATGTTCAACAATACAAGAATTGACAAGTATCTCCCTCATTTCTTGACCATTAACAATAGTAGATTAACCAAATGCATGTCATAGTATAACTATTATTAATGCAATCATTTGAGGAAACTATGTGTGACATGAGCTAGCATCTACATGTAAGAGTGTGTACTAAGAAAACAATTAAGATCATCTTAAGGATGTGAATAAACTACAAAATGAAATTGAAACTTATGCTCAAGCTTCATCATTTGTAGAAACATAGATATTGAAAGCAAATAGAAAGAAAAATATATAAATTATGGATAAATCTCATGTAAAAAAAACAACACTCCCCCTTGCCTGCTAACATTATCGATGCCCCTGGCCCAAGAAAGACATGTATCTTCCACCTTGGAGCCCTTAAGATTATTTCTAGGTTGAAGACCCTCAAAAATCCTAATCTTGTCACTATTTCCATGGAACCCTCTGGATTAAAAAAAAACCTTCCAAATCCCTAACTGTTAGCAAAGGAAAGGGAAAAAATCCCTCCCCCCGGCCAAGAAGGCTAAATCATCTATTAAGGAGGTGTTAAGTGAGGAGGAAGATGAGGCTAGAGAAGAGTAGAGCAATCCCTGAAGGTCTAATAGACTAGCGAATTGTTTGGCTAATAAAGGCAAAAATATATGTTTGTTGACTATGAATCTGAGGAGGACGATGAGGAGCAAGGGAGTGGGAAAACTATGGGGAAAGATGAAAAAGACAAGCCAATGGATGAGGATGGCGGGGAAACTAAGACTTTCAATAGTTCCAAGAAATCAATGACTAACAACTCCACTCATATTAATGACAACACAAAAGTTTAGTCGGTTGACCTTACCGAGGATATGGAGTTGGAGGAGGAGAATGTCAATGTGGCTAGTGGTAAACCCCTTTATGTAATCACCTAAAAATGGTCACCTAAACCCTAGACCCCCAATCTCAACAATTAATCAAGAAACCCTAATCTTGATTATTCTAAGTCCTAAATCAAACAGGCAATTCATCAAATCAAACTGATCTGACCTAAACCCTAGGTCCTAATCGATCGTCTTACTTGATTAATTAATTAATTCCTGAAATCACATTACATTGGCAAATAAACTTTATACTATTATTTAATTGATATTCTGATATATTAATTAAATAAAAATTACAAAATTGTCAATTAAATAAAAAAGGAATTAAATTAATTATAAAAACATAAATGTGCATTCAAAATCAATTAAATTATTAAAAATGCATGTGACATCATCAAATCCAGTTAACTGATTTATCAAAATGGAAACAATTCAGTTCCAATTAGTTAACTGATTCTCCACTAATTATCATTTTGGAAACATTTCAGTTAACTGTGAACTGATTTTGGAAGTTTTCAAAATAACTGATCAGTCAATTCAGTCAACTGACTCTCTCGACCAATCGAATCACTTGCGCATGGATTGTGCTTCTTCAATCGAATCTGAGCCACTCTTTTTGTTCGATCTCGACCATCGATTCGAGAGAGATTTCTATAAAAGAGAAACTCTTTTCTTTCACAAAGGATCCTAATCTTTTATCTAAAGTTATTATACTGCATTTGCGTCTTAGCTTTCCTGCATTCTTATCATAGCTTTAATTCTTGTTTACTTTTATGTTAATCATGCAAATCTAATCTTAGAGCATATTTCAATTGGTGTTTTAAAATCAATCTTACACACTTTAATTGGTGCTCTAAAACTGAATCTTAATTAACTTTGGATTAACTACATCTGCATAATTATCTTAGATCATTTAGCATAGTTTTTAAATCCTTCATTTAGGTCTTTGGTGTAGTCACTGAGCTTGCAATGATCTGAGAGCAAGCTCATACTCATGCCTACTAGGAGGCAGCAGGTCGATTCATTCACACATGAAAGATGAATTAATCTATATTTATGTGATTGAAGAGCAATGACCATGTTGAAGTGTATGGCTAAATTAGAGGCCCACATTTAGCTATCACACTTTACACTGATTGCCAAAACATAGTTGTTGAGTTGATGATACTAAAGACCGAGGTTGGCAAATTGAGAACTAAAATCCTTAATATGAAAAGAAAAATGGGATGTATTTCCAGGTTCATCCTCTGGGTTATGCATAATTTTGCAACTTCCCTGTGTCTAATGGGGTATAAGGTACTCGGTAATGACATGAAAAATAAAGGGAGCTACAAGGAACTCTTCAAGTTTTTTATAGATGACTAGAGTCAGGTGCTCTATCAGTCGAGGCCCAACATGAAATCCATTGGCCATTCTTAATTCTCCTTTGTTGGATCTTGTTTATAGTACTTTTGGCCCATGGGGGTTTTTCAGCAAAACTTTTTTCCTTTTGGTGTTTTATGGCAAACTGGACTTCAGTTTCAGTCTAAACTTCTCTTTAATTATTAGTTTTTCAGGCTTTAATATTTCCCTTTTGATTTTAGGTTCCAAGGTGAAAATTTTGTTTGCGTACATTTTGTTGTTAAACCTTGTTGTGAATACCTTGATACACTATATGCTATTAGTTGTGTTATAATCTATTATCTTTCTTAGGTAGAAATTTTGATGTTGATCTGTTCTTTGTGCAATGTAATTTTTTATGCCTTTGGGTTGTGATTTTGTAACCTGGACAGTGCCCTTTTTTTGCTACTAAATAATATAAAAAACAAAAGAATAAAAAAGCATGCCACAAGATTCTAGATGTACCTTGGAAAACCTTTTTAATGGAAAAATTCAACTTCCATAAGCACCCACATAGGTAAATATATTATCTCAAAGATAAGATTATAATACACTTGCAAAGTACCAATGCAATAATATCCAAACGCATGATTCCTTACCTCCTTTGGTCTTGATAAGGCTATGGAATAAATATACATGCAACATTAATGCTCTCTTACCTACATTATTTTCTCATATCAATCACTATCCTTCATCGTATATCACTCATCTTATCTTTTTCCTCACAACCTTGTTGGAAATAATGGGAAGTATGTACTGAGAGGGGAGGGGTGAATCAATACCTCTAAAAAATTTATCTCTTTAACCTTAATCCATTTAGTAATCCAGTGTATTACCAACCATTTGTTCTATCTTATCTTTGTGTAAGTTATATCAACTCATAAGCTTAATAAACAAGTAAAAATTCATAGAAGCATTCATAAAATGTAATGACACATAACACAAGATATGGTAACGCAGAAAACCCCTGTTAGAAGGTAAAAATTGCGGTGGCGATGGCACCCACAAAAACTTCACTATCTGTAGATTGGAAGGGGTCGGTTAAGGCTTACAATTTGATCACTTCTGATGATCTACTCTATTAGAAGTATTATGTGGAGACTGGTTAAGGTCTACTCTATTAAGAGCTTTAGCAACACTATTTAGTGTGCACTCAGTTAAGAGATTTATAAAGGATTGTTAAATCCACCTTTCTTGAAAGGATTTCTTCTATTTGCTACACTTGTTAGAATGTAGAAAAAAAATACTCATTGACCTGAGTGTATGCAATCTTCAATTGCTTATTACAGATCCATTAAAATCACATGTACAAAGTATCACCTAATGTGATTGATTAATACCTCTATTGCTTGGTAGCCTTGATTCTTGGTTCTTGATAATCAAATTCATCTTTTGTTGTTCTGCTTCTTGAAACTCTCAATCTGATTCATAGATGTGTTTCTTGGCTACTTTCATCCTCACATTCCTTTGAAATGAATGATTACACATCTATTTATACAATAGATTGACCTATTTTAGTTTCACGTATTACAAAGATAACTCTATGAGTCTGTATGTTTTTAATTAGTTAGACTGATTAAAACAATTACAATTAGCTTGCTTGTCCCTCAAGAAATGGTTTTAAATCAAATATAAAACTCTAAATATAAAACATAATCATTTTATCTGACGTGGAAGTCATATCCACTTTTCTCGGGATATAACTGACTTTTGGTGTCTGATGCTCGGGTTGCTCTAAAAGTATTTCGGTGTTCCTTCTGTGAATTGTTCATCGAGTTCCCTTTCTCTGTCGAGGTCCTCTCTTATCTTCTCTTTCGGTTTACAGTATAATTTTCTCGTCGGGTTCCTCTTCAACATTTTCAGTTTGCACTGTAAAAGTGTGTTGTTGGGTTTCTCTATACTTAGCATTTTCGGTCTGAATTGAAATCTATCTTTCGGTGTAGTGTTATCGACGGTTCAAAGAACTATTTTCCCTTTGCATATAGTAATGGAAAAATTAATGTCTTCAATCTCCCCCTTTGACATTAGTATCAAAAACTGATGTGTAAAATACTAAACTGTGTAGTATGTACACCATGTGTTTACTTTGTCATTTATGACTCCCCCTATGTATATGTCGGTATAGTATATGTATATACATATATACTTGCCTTTTTACTATACTCCCTTTTCACCTTATTTTCATATCATTCTCCCTTTAATACTATACATATCATCATTTTCCCCTTTTTCCTCTATATGTATTGTACATATCATTTTCCCCCTTTTTGATAGTAATGGAAAAGGTGTATACTTACAACTTATCAAAAACATGGGAATGAGAAGTCTTCATATCCTCCATCATTTTGTCCCATTTCTCCTTTAGGTGCTCAAGATCCATGTGCTCTAGTGTAATCTTGGCATGCATATCATAGATGTTGTATGCTATAGACATCTCAGGGGTGGCAATTAGTTGTCTTGCCGAAGTCATGTGTTGTTGCAAAAGTGTAAGGTTTGGCAATAGTTGAGACTATAGCTTGGTAACCCCATCTCTAAACTGTGATTCTGCTTACCAAATTTCTTTTCTCAACCTTTTGATTTTGATTATCTTGTCATAATGCAGTTTGATTGCATTGTCATATGTGGTTAGACCTTGTGCACTTGCATTTAGATCATAATCTATCTTTTCTATCTTATTACCAATCTCCTTAGTGAATTTCTCTAAGGTGCACAACTTCTAAATTAAGGATAATGCTTCTGAAATGATAGGGTCTGATTCATTTGCTAATTCAGAAAGCTTTACCTTATTTTCTGCCACTTCTTGGCTGATCTTTTCAGTTAATTTGTATTGGAACTTTTGCTCTACTTGTTCTTCAATAGATTTTTTTGCATCCACATTTTGAGTTGTGATGGCTTCGGTTAGAACAGTGAGTTGATCCAGAATGGGGGAATTGTGATCAACATCAATGTCAGGAACTATCTGATGTAAGATATGTCTTGTATTTTCCAGCACCAGAGAGTCCCTGTGCTCTTTTCTAAGCTTGTCTTGTAAATATTTTCTTTGACAAATTTCTCTGTATTCTTGGAGAGATTCATAATCCAAAGTAGTTGGATCATACTTGGGTATCTCAATGATTTCATCAAGTGTTACTTCTAATTTGATCTTCTTGTTTTTCTTCTTCTTCTTGTGTGATGCACCTATATGCAGTACCATAGCAAGTTTTTTTTCTTGGTCTGATGTGCTGGAGGAAGGCTTTGGTGGTGTTGTACCTTTTTCCCACTGCTCGTGGTTTGCCTATCGGTTGTGTGTGGATGGCTCCTCATCAACCTTTGGTGTATCTGCAGCATCTCCTTCAGTGTCCTTAGGAGTGGTATCAATTGGCTTATCTTGTTCACCTTTCTCTTTTTTCACTTCATATGTATCTTTCATTTGTGCATCCTTTTTTGTGTGATCTCCATCTTTTGTAACATTTTGTTCTTCACCAATGATTGTATCTTCATCAGTTGTCTCTTTCTTTTCTTCTTCCCCTAAATCCTCGAGAATGCTTGTTTCCTTATCAGGCAAGTTCTCCTTTTTTGAGATTATATTGATAGCTTGTATCAATAATGGGATTTGTCCTGGTGTGTCTACCTATGCAGAATTTGTAGTAGTGTCATGTTCATTGGTTTGGTCTTGGACAACATTGACATCTTCATCTTTTTGTACTTCATCTACAGGATATGTTCCAGTAATATCAATGATTGTATGATCAGGCCATGTTTCATCTACAATGTCCATATCCTTGTTGGATTTTTTGTTCAATGATTCTTCATTAACATCCCCATCAATAATAAGAATATGTTCGGGGCTCTTTTTATCCTGGTCATCTTTATTCTGTTGCTTGTCGATAAGAGCTATTTGTGGCTCAGGACTTGTATCCTTTTTAGGTATATCAAGTATCTTTCTCCATTCAGCCTCACTCTTCCTGTCTAGCTCAATTAGATGTCCTTGAAGCACTTGGTAGGCTCTTAACTTTGGTGAGAACCTTTTGGAGTGTTTCTTCATCATTTCTTCAATCTCCTCCATTTTAGATTCGAGAGGCATGACAGAAACTAGGTCTCTTTCCCTTATCTATTTCTCAGAATGTAATGCAAATATCCATCTTGCCGAGAATCTATTCATAACTTCTTTTGGCATCCTATCTGCCAATTGTATTGGAACATATTTGAATGCACACATCATTGTGATAATTGCCTCTTCTATCTTATTATGGTCCTCGGTGTCTAGAGTTAGCCAGTTTTTAATCTTATGATCATTTGTTGTACCTGATTTGATAATAGAAGCACATACCTCATCAATTGTAGAAGGAAGTGTGTTCTTGATAGCTTGTACAGATTGTTCATCCTTCTCTGTATCTTCTATGTCTTCCTTAGTTCTGAGGAACTTTCTTCTTTTTGTTGGGCCCTTTTTCCCTATTTGAGGCTTTCTTTTATAGGTCCTTACTTGACCTTTCTTGATCGATGAAGGAATTGCATCCTTTGTTGTATAACTCCTGGTCCTAGATGCAGCAGTAGTCCTTGGTTTCTTTGCTGGTGGTAGAGGTGGTGTATCAGACTCTGTGGATTCTGAGTCACTCTCCTTCTCAACTTCACCGACGGGTGACTCACCCTTGATTTCTTCTGTCTTCTCTGTTTCCTCTTCATTCACCGACAACTTTTTCTTCAAAGTCTTAACCATTTTATCTTTCTTCCTGTCAATATTTTTCACAACTAAGCCAGTTTTTATCCTATCTTTGGCTTCCTCATAAGTTCCAAACTTAGGTTGTGATTTATCCAATGGTTCATTTATCAATGCCTCAATAGTATTTGATTCTTGATCTATGTTAACCTCATAGTCAAGTGGTGTCAACCATGCTCTCCTCGGTACAACTGACTTGATATAGGTGTAGTCAGTGTCCACCATAAAACATATTTCAGTCTTGTAATTTTCTACTAATTGATTTAGAATCCTCACTCTCTTCTGCATTCTTTCTTTGAATCCAGCAAAGTATTCATCCATGACTGATTCAAAATTGTCTCCTAGTGATTTGATGAAATCACTAATCTGTGTGGTCACTGGTCGAGTAGTGTCCCATTTGACATTGCCTATAGATGGGAAGGATTCTTGAAAATAAAAAAATATGCACATGATGAGTGAACCAAACTTACATGAGTTGGACTTTGCAGTCCTTATTGTCTTCATGTTCTCGTCTAATTGCCTTATCAGAAGTTCTGACATATCCAAGTGCAGTCCCTTCTTGACAATTTTGTATGTTGTATCCACTGCTCCAAATGCAATATTTTTCATCTTGCTAGCCTGAAAGAACTTGTATCCTAAGATACATGCTCCAAATTTCATTTCAAAATCATTGATGGTGGATACCTTTAATCCTCTTCCATTCTATGTTTCTCTTGTGTTCTTTTCAATGTCAACTTTAGGAGGGTACTTTAGTGCCTTTACTTTATTGGTTATGGGATAACCAGTAACAGCTTGTATAACATCCCTAGTTATCAGTTTTGGCTCATCCAACCATATCTTTCGGTCATGTACTATACTTAGTACTAACCAAATCCATTTGGTCTTGAATTCCTTTGAGAATAGTAGGGCATGTGTGAGCCCTTTCACTTCAATGTGCTAATGTTCTTCTTTTATAGTTCCATCATCGTTTCAAATATTGTTTAAAGCTTGCTCAACTTCCAGGTCTTCTATTTCTGCAATCTTGCAGTGAATATATGCTCTGACATCTTCAACGAGTAAAACCCTAGCTGGTATACTAGAGAATGCACCAGCGTTGTTGGGTTGTGAAGCAACCTTAGGATATATCTTGTAATGAGGTTCTTCACATGTGGTATTCTTGATTAGATTCACCTTTGCATTCTTTGCATTCTTGATCTTGCAGGTTCTTGAAGTTGATGCCATCGTTTCAGAATTTAGAGATTTTTCCTATAAATGAAAACAGAGTTCTCAGTGATTGTTGTTACTTACTTCAACCTATTGTGACTGCTGGGAATCTTTCTGAGTGATGTGAATAGGGTTGGAGTCACTTTGCAATCTGGTCACTTTGTGCTCTGGTTTCGCTCTACTTCTTTTCTCAAGTCGCTTTCTGAATAATGAGTTGTTCTGTCAACTATTTATAGAATTTTGCCCTAAGTCATGTCATAAATGCTCACCCACCTCTCGGTGTTTGAATACAGAGTCATCGGGTAGCACACACATTTCATTCTCGGTCAGAACGTGATTCTTGAGATAGGTTTCAACTCATTTGATTGTTTACAGATGAATCTTAGTGTATGACGAAGACAACATGTCAACTTTCATGATTACCGATGGATCTCAGTTTACACTAGCAACTTTACTTTTTGTGTGTTAACCGATAATGCTCGGTAAGTATAGACAACTTAGCTTTGTATATAGACCAATGATTTTTGGTATGCATTAATCTTTGAAATTGAATTCACAGAATTGTAACAAGTAATACCATAGTGCATCTTTAATCATGCTAGTTTGACATTTCATCAATGTATAATGGAACTAATGCAAAATATAACTTGGTATAATGCAGTTCCATACTTACTTGTTCTTCTTAGGTGGGGGTGGTGATGTCATCATATCCATTGGATAAGATGTCACCATTTGTAGTGCTCGGTCCAGCTTCATCAGTGTTTGTATCTTTCCTCCACATCTTGTTTCCCATCTTCCTGATGTCTTCAATGGTGTTTCCATTGGCAAAGGTGCTTGTCTCTATCACTCGGTCTCTGCAGTCCTTCTTTAGATGACCAACTTCATGATAGTGTAGACATTTCATTCCAGGGTTAGTCCAGCTCCTAGACTTTCTCATCCATTGTATTCTGCAGTTTGCAGCTATGTGTCCAAATCTTCCACATGTTGTGCAGTTTTCCCATGTGTTGTAATCCCAAACATATGAGTTACCGACTCTTTTCAGTTGATAAGCAGTTTCATTTTCTTTAGGCTTCTATGCTTGCCTTTTCTTCTTCTAGCATTCAAGAGGTGTGTGTCCATGAATTTTGCAACTAGGACAGTATTTTTCCATGTAGGTTTACTTCTTTGGTTGTTTTACCTCATATTTAAATTTATATGCTTTATGTCCTTTCTTATTACATTTATAACAAATTCCTATGAATGAAGGTGTGGATTTAGGAATACATTTCATTTTTCTCGTGCAAGCATTTGATGTGTGGCCTTGTTTTCCACAGTGATTCCATGACTACTTTCTTGGTCTTGGATTTGCATAGACCTTATTTGGATCAACTTGGTTTGGTGATTCTTCATTTTTGGTATACCCTAGTCCGGTATTGTTGTTGACTCTTCTTTTTCCATCTAGAAAATCATCCATCCTTTTGGTTCTTTCTTCATCTCTCTTGATCATGTCATTATGTTGTTTCTAAATTCTCACTTCATGTTTCATCTTTTCATTTTCTTCTCTTAGCTGACCGATAGCTTATATTCTTTCAATGAGTTCTATGTTCATTTTGTTTGCCTCCTGACTCATAAGAATAATCTGATTGGTGATCTCACGATGATGTTCTGTAATTCTTTGTATTTCCAACTCTTTCTCTTGTAGCTTTTCAGTAATCTTCCTCCTGTCATCAATAGCTAGTATTCTTTCTTCCTGAGCTTGTCTAGCATTGTTCATGACATCAATCATTCTTACCATGTGTGTCTCTTGACCAATTTGCATAGATTTTACTTGACCAGCCAGATGTTGATTGATTTTATTCAGACTTGTGATGCTTTCTTCAGATGTATCTGATGATTTTCTTGTTGTAGATCCTGAAGACTCAAATAGATCATGTATCTCTTCCTCACGGTAGTCTATTTCATTACAGCAAGATGCCATAATCTTTCTTTCATCCAGCAACTGTCTCATCTTGATTCTAGCTTCTTTTTTACTGTTCATAGAAGATCTATCTCTCTAATTTATGATTCTCAATACTCTTATCAATCTTGTACTTCTCCATTGTATTATCTTTTCTCTTAAGTCTTTAAACTTTTCCAATTAAGAGATCTAGCTCTGATATCAATTTTTGGAAATAATGGGAAGTATGTACTAAGATGGCAGGGGTGAATCAGTACCTCTAAAACTTTTATCTCTTTAACCTTAATCCATTTAGTAATCCATTGTATTACCAACCATCTGTTCTATCATATCTTTGTGTAAGTTATATCAACTCATAAGCTTAAAAAACATGTAAACATTCATAGAAGCATTCATGAAATGTAATGACACCTAACACAAGATATGGTAACGCAGAAAACCCTTGTTAGAAGGTAAAAACTGCGGTGGGGATGGAACCCAACAAAACTTCACTATCTGCAAATTGGAAGGGGCTGGTTAAGGCTTATAATTTGATCACTTCTGATGATCTAACCTGTTAGGAGTATTATGTGGAGACTAGTTAAGGTCTACTATGTTAAGAGATTTAGCAACACTCTTTAGTGTGCACTCAATTAAGATATTTACAAAGGATTGTTAAATCCACCCTTCTTGAAAGGATTTCTTCTATTTACTACACTTGTTTGAATGTAGACAAAAATACTCATTGACCTGAGTGTATGCAATCTTCAATTGTTGATTACAGATCGATTAAAATCACATGTACAAAGTATCACCTAATGTGATTGATTAATTCCTATGTTGCTTAATAGCCTTGATTCTTGGTTCTTGATAACCAAATTCATCTTTTGTTGTTTTGTTTCTTGAAACTCTCAGTCTAATCCATAGATGTGTTTCTTGGTTACTTTCATCCTCAAATTCCTCTGAAATGAATGATTACACATCTATTCATACAATAGATTGACCTATTTTAGTTTCACGTATTAGAAAGATAACTCTATGATCGAAGGTTTACAACTTGACCTTGATCTCCTAGTCTACATGTTTTTAATCAGTTAGACTGATTTAAAAAATTACAATTATCTTGCTTGTCCCTCAAGAAATGGTTTTAAATCAAATCTGAAACTCTAAATATAAAACATAACCATTTTATCTAGTGTGGAAATCAAATCCACTTTTCTCGGGATATAACTAACTTTCAGTTTCTGATGCTAGTGTTTCTATAGAAGTCTTTCAGTGTTCCTTCTGTAAACTATTCGTCAAGTTCCCTTGCTCTATCGGGTTCCTCTCTTGTCTTCTCTTTCGGTTTACAGTGTAATTTGCTCATTGGGTTCCTATGTCAGTTTCCTCTTCAGCATTTTTAGTTTGCACTATAAAAGTGTGTCGTTGGGTTTCTCTATACTTAGCACTTTCGGTCTAATTTGAAATCTGTCTTTTGGTGTAGTGTTACCGATGGTTCAAAGAACTATTTTCCCTTTGCATATACTAATGGAAAAATTAATGTCTTTAGACATATCTAAATATGCCCTCTATTCCTATATTTGATCTTTGATCAAAACTAGGGGAAAAATATCCATGCAAACCTTACGTCCTTTACCATCCATATACCTCATGTCCTATCATTCCATCGATGCATCTTTTACCATATTCCATCCTCAATTACACTACCTCTAGTGAGGGAAATATTGTTTCTTTGCAACATAGCCCTTTGATCTCCCTTATTTTATTATTTTATCTTCAATGCCCTATCTATCCAATCAATCCCTCCATCCTTCCATCATTTTACTAGTCCTTGGTTCTCCCTTATCATTGGATCCCATTCATTCCTCTATCCTACCCTATAATTATATTATTGTATCCTTCATCCAATCAATATATCCTTTATTCATCCTATTGGCAAATGATGTTTTTGGTATGATATGAGACATTCGTGAGTTATCATTTATGGCAACACATATGATATAATGATCGCTTGGAGTCAAGTACAGTTTTTGAGATATAGTCTTCAAAATGACTAAGTATAGAAATAGAAGTATAGAGTATAACAGTATTGTTTTGGATAGTGAATATTATATATGATAGTTGATGACTTGCAAGCTTAGAGGAAGACACTATGGGATATGTATGACCTTCATTAAATTTTTCTTGTGTTTTGGTGTTGATCACAAAGAGTTAGGGTGTTTTGAACACACGCGAAGGCAGTGGAACAGTGAAACAGAGAAGATGAACAGTCGTGATGATTGAGGGAGTATAAGGTCAAATCCAAACGTGCTAATTTGGATTGCTATTGTAAATTACCTATAATTTGATAGTACAAGAGTGTCGATATTTTATTTACTTTTTGTATAAGTATTTATTCTATTTTGTATTGTATTAGAGACCCAACTAGATGATGAAAAAGATATATATATATATATATATATATATATGAAGAACATTTTGTAAAGAGAAGATAAGGGAGTGTATGAAAGAGATGTTAGCTCGATGATTGATGGCAGATGTGAGATCACAGGTTGATAAATATTATTGAAAGCTACAATTGGAACTATCTAAGCATTGGAGATGCTTGTTTTTGTTCATGAATGAGAACACTTTGTAATAGAAGTATTGATTGTAAGAGTTCTAATCTCAGTGTACCCGTAACAGGGTGTTGTATATCTTTAACAGGGTTGATATTCATTTAACAAGGAAATGTACTATGTAATATTAATCTCCTAATAGGGCTAGGTCTCCTAACATGGACATTATACTTTAGTGCATGCTTGTGGGTACCATCCCCACCAGAGTTTTCCCTTGGCCAGGGTTTCCTCGACAACAAATAATGGTGTAATGAGTTGTGTGTTATTTTCTTATGTTCTTTTCATTTTTGCAATCATATGGTTTATTTGGAATTGGTTTAAGTTTAATTTAAACTGCTATAATATTGATTCAGCCCCCCCTCTCAGTATTACTTAATCCAAACAATTGGTATTAGAGTTTGTGGCCCTTGGAAAGAAAGTTTAAGAACTTAAGGGAGATCAAGATGGATTCTGTAAGTTTGGAAGAAAACTTTGAAGCAGCACTTGAAGACCTTGACAAAGCAAAATAAAAAAAATGGTGACTTGAGATTCAAACTAAGAAGAGTTGAGGGATTCATAAAGAAACTGAAAGATCGGCTTTAAATTTTTAGGAGTCAGAGACAAGATCTTAAGGTTTAGATAAAAGAGGATTCAAACAATGATAATTCAGATCAGACGAAACAACTTGAACAAGAGAATGATACTCTAAATCTTAATCATGAATCATTGGCTAAAGAGATTCGACAAGAAAAGGATTCTAAGAATAAAACTGAAGAAGCTTTGAAGGATGCTAATATTTTGATGGGACAGATGAACACTGAATTTGACCACTACAAGAACAAGTACCTATAATTAGAGAAATATAATTAGATCGTTAAAGATAAACTTGTTGAAGCAAAGAAACATATGAGCAATGACTTGATCGATGAACAAAGAGATAGACAAAAACCTAAAGGAGATATGACTGGTGTTGGCTTCAATGAAGTTGAATGTTCTAAGAATCAAGAAGAAAAATATGATGAGAAGACTGGTGGAGAGAACCTATACTTGAAGAACCTAAAGAACATATCAGACCTTTCAGAGGTAGATTTTTTGAATGTAACAAGTTTGGACACATGAAGAGAGATTGAAGAGGTAAAGCCCCTTTCAAATATTTTTATGGTTATTGTTTTAATTTTCATGCATATGGGCACAAGAAAGAAGAATACAAGAAACATGATCAATATAGATATAGACAAGATAACATTAGAGGAGAATCAACAGTTAAAACCACATGTTACAAATGTAATAACCTTGGGCACATCGCAAGGTATTGTAAGTTGTAGGTAAATCAGAATAGACCTCCTCCTATATGCTACAAATGTAACAATCCAGAGCATATAGCAAAGTTTTGTAGGTACAATAGAGAAGACAACATAAGAGTACCACCTCCTATAGATACAAAGAGGAATGACAGAGATACTGGTAAGAGTCTTGCAGAATACAAAAGTGAATTTGACAATTGTTTAAAGAATGAAGAAGATAACAATAGTGGTAAGGTATGGAAAGTAAAAGAGTCAAATGAGATATTGGTTCAGGGAGAGACAATAGATGCTATTGAATCTTTGCCTGATGCTAACACTGCTATATCAACCTAAATGGTTGAACATGGCCTTAGGGGGAGCATTAGATGAAGACACCAGATTATATCCAGCCCATGATTCTGAGGAGTAAGCTCATGTGAGATTAGTTATAGTGTATGCAGACATTATGGAACCTATACCAGTGATCGCAACATCGGACAATTCATATTTTGTGATCGCGAGATTTGTGATTGTCTGGACAATGTGCAAAGTTGAGTTTATTGGGAAAAGTGTATTTTCTCACTTAACGATGAATAAAATAAATCTGAGTTACTTATTTCTTCACCTTTTGAAGAGTAGCAACCAAGGAGAGCAGAGTGTAGAGCTTATCAATCTACCAAGAAACCACATTGCGTGATTGATGGAAGCAGAAGTTCATAGTTCAGCGTGTTTAAGGTATTTAGGTTATCTACTCAAGCAGAAGTTATGGATGCTCCATTGATTTATGATGTTGTGGATAGACCTAGATATAAATTCAAGAAACATCCATTTAATTATTATGAGGACGACCCTGAAGGATCTTTTTCCCAAACACCACATGACGTCTTGCATGTAGAGGATATTAGGGATTATGTACATTGCAAATATGAGACATTGGGAGATGATGAGATTTCTACCGAAATGGGAGACATGTTAGGTGATGATGGTAAAATGAAGGATGAGTTCAAAAACCTAGAAAACCTGAGCATTATGAAAATGACATAATTGTATGAATTCAACGAAGAAGAATGGTTCAAAATTATACTTAGCAGAGGTCATGACCAATTCATCTGGATAGGGGAGCAACCTATTAAGATCTGTAGTCAGTTGATCCATGACATAAATGGGATAGAAAACATTAGAGTTATCCCTATAGAAGAAAATAATATAAAGAAACAAGTTGAAACCCCAACACATTCAAAATGGGGCAGGCGAGCAATGACAGTGAATGACATTTTCCTACAGGATGTAAGACTAGTTGTAATGATACTTGGATATAAAATTTACTATAGTAGCAGACCTAATTAAGTCTCAGTAGGATTCATTATGATGGCTTATAGGATGGTAAAGTAAAACTCTACATTCAACCTATGTGAGGTTCTAGCACAACAATTTTTAGAAAATGTGAAGTTAATCAAGAAGGATAAATCTAAGGATTTTAAATTTGGCTCACTTCTAGTTCACATGTATATCCACATTGAGCATAACCTCCCTAGCATGCACCCCAGAGCATGGAAAGACATCATACCCACTGGTATTCATATATCACATAGTTACAAAAGAAAAAACAACACATGGGTGGATGGACAAATATTTGGGCACTACTAGAATTTGGCAAATAAATGACCAAGTGACTAAAAATTTTAGTCACGTGACTAAAATTTTTAGTCACATGACCAAAACTGATCATATTTGGCAAATAAATGACTAAATAAATAACTAATTTGGTCATCGGGTAAAATCACAACTAAAATGACTAAATAAATGACCAATTTGGTCATCGGGTAAAATGACCAATTTGGTCATCGGGTAAAATGACCAAATAAATGACTAAATAAATAGTTTGAGGGGTTTTTCCTTTTTGGTTCCACAATTTCATTCATTTTATTGTGAGACCTTGTTTTCATCAAACAA
>MU225764.1:1066563-1088126 GCA_018584345.1 Thuja plicata
ATCTCTATTTAATGTGGCTGGTTTCCCCTAAATATATATGCTTATCATTATAATAAGGGGAACAAGCCACATGTAATTTATTTTCCAATGGCATCATTCACTTCATTCTTATATTGCACATTGAATAGCTTCACCATTGAGTTTAAAGTATCACTATTCATCCTCCCCTTAAGCTTTGCTACCCTTGAACTATAGATGGAAAAACTTAAAATCATGTTTAGTGGAAAGTACTAGTATAGATGGTATGATTATTCTTTAAAGGGTACTAGCTCAATGGAAGAGCACCTACTTCACAAGTAGGAGGATGATGGTTCAATTCCATCGTGCCCTAATATGACTAAATATATGACTAAATTAATGACTAAATATATGACTAAATTAATGACTAAATATATGACCAAATAAATGACCAAATAAACGACCAAATAAATGACCAAATAAACTACCAAATGACCAAATAAATGACCAAATGACCAAATAAATGACTAAATAAACGACCAAATAAATGACTAAATAAATGACCAAATCAATGACCAAATAAATGACTAAAATAGTTTAGTCATAAATTTGGTCACGAGATAAATGACTGGCAATAAACTACCACTGGTCACGTGACCAAATTTGGTCATTTATCTATAATTTTTGGTAGTTTATTTGGTCATATATTGTTGTTTTTGTACTAGTGGGGATAACCAAAATACTTCAACAAAAAATGAAAGAAAGATTCAATATTCCTGAAGAGTTGGTTGAGAGATATAAGGATACAATTTGTTTCATGGTTGAAACTGATTATGTATGTTTTGAGGAAGTTGTACCAAGGAATAAATGGTGTTAGCCTATGGGATATGAGGTCAGTTTAGAATTTTTAATCATGCAATTTGAACATGTGTTGGCATTTGAAGTTGATACATCTGAGAAGAGATGGGGCACATATGAAGAGAAATTAGATAAAGTTAGAGAACAGAATACTAGAGGTATGAGGAAGAGAAGAGTAGAAAACATAAATCATGACTATGTAGCTAAGGCTGGAATAACTAAAGAGGAGATTAGAGAGGTAAGGAAGAAGATAGCAGAGAGATCTTCTGGGTGGGCAAGTATTGCTATCGCAGCCCTTCCACCTCCAGAAGTTGTGCAGGTAGTTAGTCCAATTTCTACAGTGATAGATGTATCTACACCCTCACCACCACAAAAGACATCGTAGGAAGAGAAAAAAAACCTCGGAGAAACAAAATATCCACTAAACTAGATTCACCTCCTAAGGAACAGAGGACTAGAGGAGAAGAGAAGAAATTTGAAAAAGAGGCCACAAATGAAAGACATTTATGGAATCTAGATTTGAAGATGCTAGAGAAAAGAACTATTGAGAAAGGGAAGCTTGTCTCATTGGCCAAATATTATGACATGTATGAGGCATCTGACAAACTAGTGATTAAAGACATAATGATCAATCATCTACTTGTTTTCAAGAAGAATCTATTAGAGATAGAGGGCAGTATACCTGAGGAATTGTATGGTAAACTAGAGATTAGAAAAAAACTTGCACTTATAGAAGATGAGGCAATTAGGAGTCAATCTATTGAAGATATGTTGCTAGTAGTTTTTGTACAAGAGAGAAAAATAATACTTGAAAAACTCAAACCTTTGTTGAGAACAAAAGCAAGATTAGTGAGTAATATGGGCAAAAGATATGACGAAGTCATAGAGGATACTCAAAAGGCATTAGATCAGATACTTATGAGAAGTATTCCTAAGAAAAATTCACCTCCCAAACCTACTATGCCTACACCTATAGGAATTGGAGAGAGCTCTAAGGAAGTTGAGGTAAATGTTGATAGAAGTGAAGTGAGTACTAACAAGAAACCAGATTTCTATGTTTCTGGTGTGCCTGTGACCCTTGACACTTCAATTGATGAAAAAGACCCATTTGAAGGAAACATTGATAATGCAGTGGAAGATGTAGAAGAGGGATAGCAAGAGGAAGAGCAGAAAGTAAAATCAAAACAGAGAGATGAGATAGATACAGAAAAAGAAGAAGAGGCAAGAGTTGAGGTAAAACATGAAATTTACACATCCACTACTCTATTTTTGGAAAGAAAGGATAAATATATAATCACATATGTTGATAGTATGGATGAGGATGAACTAATGAGAATATCCTTCATCACATTCACAAAGGAAAAAGAAAGATATGAGCACAAAGGAGACAAAAAGGCTAAGGTAATCACTAGAGCAGTTGATATTGTGAATAAACTACTTCCAGTACCTTTTTTTTTCAAGGAAAAGATGATGCAGAGAATCTAAATATGGAACTAGATGATTTTGATAGTCACTATGAGTCTTTAGTGAAGATCGTTGAAGAGAAGACAGAGAAAATATATCTAGATAAGAAGTTGAAGGAAGTATGCCAGTCTATTTCATGGGACTTGGGAATTCTGAGATCAACTACATCAAAAGCCACAATTTGTGTCACACATGGAAGGATGTTATACAGTTATTATATGAACCCTATCAGACACGTTCATAATATTGAAGACATTATTGCCAAGGATAGGGCTACTCTGAATAGCATGATGGATAGTTGTTTGACCTCCTCACAATCTGTAATTGAGATGGAGAGAGAGGTATCAAATATTTATGATAAGATGAATGTCTTGGGTATAGAGAAAGGGGGAGTAATGACAAGATTTGGTTAATTGAACAGTCTAATCACTCCCAAGCTATCAATTCTTAAAGTTCATCTATTTGATATAGGGAAAACTGTAGATTCATTGACAAATTATATGCCCATAGAGTTAAAGGAAGAAGAGACTTCATCCTATGCACTGAATGGACTAATACATGTTATTCAGTTGTTGATAGAGTCATCGAATGCAAAAGTGAAGATCATAGAAGATTCCTTTCAAGATGTTCTTAAACTGGTGAGTGAACACTAATTCTACATTTTTGAAATTTTGAGTACAACTTTGTCATATTTCTGAAAGGGGGAGAAGAGAAGAAAAATGAGAAAATAAAGAGAGAATAGTGAGTTAGGACACTTAGTCATTTTTCACTAAGTGTTGCCATCAATGCCAAAGGGAGAGATTGTTGGCAAGTGATGTTTTTGGTATGATATGAGACACTTAAGATTTTTCATTTATGGAAACGCATATGATATAATGATCTCTTGGAGTCAAGTATAGTTTTGGAGATACAATCTTCAAAATGACTAAGTATAGAAATAGAAGTACAAAGTATAACAATATTGTTTTGGACAGTGAAGATTATATATGATATTTGATGGCTTGCAATCTTAGAGGAAGACACTATTGGATATGTTTGACCTTCAGTTAAGGTCTCTTGTGTTTTGGTGTTGATCACAGAGAGTTAGAGTGTTTTAAAGACATGTGAAGATAGTGGAACAGTGAAACAGAGCAGATGAATAGTCATGATGATTGAAGGAGTATAAGGTCGAATCCAAACATGCTAAGTTGGATTGTTATAGTGAATTACATATAATTTTATAGTACAAGAGCTCCGACATTATATTTACTTTTTGTATAATTATTTATTCTATTTTGTATTGTATTAGAGAGCCGAATATCTATATATATATATATATAATGTAAAGAGAAGAGAAGGGAGTGTATGAAAGAGATGTTAGAGATGATTTATGGAAGATGCGAGATCAGAGGTTGATAGATATTATTGAAAGCTACAACAGGAACTATCTAAGAATTGGAGATGCTTGTTTTTGTTCATTGTATTGAGAACGCTTTGTAATAGAAGTATTGATTATAAGAGTTGTAAGCTCAGTGTACCCCTAACAGGGTGTTGTATACCTTTAATAGGGTTGATATTCCTTTAACAAGGAAATAATTTATGTAATATCCAGCTCCTAACAGGGCTAGGTCTCCTAACATGGATATTATACTTTAGTGCATGTTTGTGGGTACCATCCCCACCGGGGTTTTCTCTTGGCCAGGGTTTCCTCGACAATAAATAATGGTGTAATGAGCCGTGTGTTATTTTCTTATGTTATTTTCATTTCTGCAATCATATGGTTTATTTGGAATTGGTTAAGTTTAATTTAAAGTGTTGTTATACTGATTCACCCGCCCTCTCAGTATTACTTAATCCTAACACATGCATCTAATCATATCATATCCAATCCATTTATACTCTACCCATCAATCCTATCATATCATATTGTCAGTATGTGATGACTAATCATTCTTCTAGGCTTAAATTTTGGTGACTTTAATAACCATATATTCACCCCAAATCAATTAACAAGGAAGTGTCGAGGGCTTGAGGGTAGTGCCCCTAAAGAAATAATTTCCCACTATTTAATAAAGGAGTTGGTTGTTATTTATGTATGTAAATTGACCTTTTTAAACTACCAAAAAGGCTTGATAAATAAGTGCATATAAAATCCAAAAAGTGAATAGATTTAAGGTAACATCAAAGCTTTGATATAGAACATAATAGTAGTTTTAGTACAAGATTGTAATATGTTTGTTTTGTTATATGATAGTATAAATTTGGATAATCATTTCTCTGTTGATATAGCCCATATTGGGTGAAACACATTAAATCTATGTTATGAAATATTATTATATTTGTATTTTATTCAACATTATAATATTTATATATTGTTTATTGATTTGATCTACCTAAACCCTAACATATATTCAATCCATTTATCTTCTATCATACATATAATCCTATCTTATCCTATCCAATATATTTATCCTCCATCCATAGCTCCAATACAACAAATCACAAATGTGTCCCTCCAATTCAATCAGTTATAATCCATGCAATCTCATCTTGCAACCTAGCCCATCATCCAAAAACATCTATTAATTGTGATACAAATTAGTTGATATTTAATTTATCCACTTGATTCCATTTATCATCTAGGGATTATGTTCTTATCATTAACAATATAATATTTGGGGTCTACATTATTTCAGCTTGGCTTAGAACATAGTCCTTGTTTACATTTAGTTTAGTGTGCATGCCTGATGGTTACTTGTGTGTGTTATCATTGTTTGTATTTATTAATATATTCACACTATACTACCAAAACGGCATCATGGTCTTCTATATTATTACATGACAAGGTATATGCTTTCCTTTTAGCATTTCTATCATGCAGTCATCACATTTTTAGTCTAGTTCCTTATACTTCGATGCATAACATCAAGTATACTATGAATTATAGGTTTCCTTTATCATTGAAGCATTATTATAATCCATCCCCCCTCTCTATCCACATTCTCATCATCCACTTCTAGGTAAGTACACCAAAATGGGGGACCAAAAAGATGCCAAATTATTTTTTGGCCCCCATTAAGGCATTTTGCACTTGTCATCTTTGGTACTAGCCAAATATTGGATAACTTGTGACTAAGAGGGGGGTGAATCAATAAAAATAGGTATTGACCTAATTTAGCCACCAATCTTATTAAATGCACTAGTAACTTCTTAACCTCAAATCATATGAATGAAATAAATAAATAACAACAAACAATATCAAGCATCCAAAAATTTAACACATAGAATACAAGTATTTTATTGTGGAAACCCTTGTCAGAGGGAAAAAAAACCACAGTGGGGATGACACCCACAAGTCCAATACTGTAGTAAACGATTTTGCCTTGTTAGGAGCTAGAAATACCCTTTTTGAAGGTTCACCTTGCTAGAAGTGATTAGTACACTGTTAAGAATACAATAATATTATCTATGATCTACCTCACTAGAGGATTTTTAAACCTCAATAAAGAAGCTACACTGTTAAAGGATTTACAAATAAGAACCTATTAAATTTCACCTTGTTAGAGGATTTGACCTGGTGCAAGTGTTAGGGAACAACAAGATTGTTCATCTATAGAATGACATTGATTGCCTATCAGATCCTTTTCAGTTCTTTGTACTCTGTAACTTTCTCTCTTCTCTCTAATCACAACTTCAACTTGAAATCATAAAAACCCTAATCACCAAAAAACTCATCAACAACAATTCCTTTCTTTCCTTTTTCAACAACTCTTTTCAATATGAGCAATACCTATATATATACAACTTTCACTACCTTAAGAATGAGCTTCAAATTGCTTTCCTGAGATAGTAATTAGTACCATGTGTTAAATTAGTAATCTTGATGAAAGAAACAATTTATCATGACCATGTTAGGTCAATATAATATAAGTTTATATCTCCAAGATAATAAAACATGATTTTACTTCTCCAATGCAACACCTTAAATCTATCTTAAATACTTGCATCGATCTTGTAAATACCAATACATTAGATGTATAAACTTTATTCCAAGTTATCGTATCATTAGAAATGAACACATATACTTTACCACTCACCAATTTTTGATCTACTGATCGGTTAATCAAGAACATAAGAGTGCTACCTATCTTAGTGTATGTGACACTGGAAACTCTATCACCACTAAAACAAATTATTTTTGGTTAGAATCATATATTCCTCATACCATATACATATGGTATCTTTGAGAACAACATCAAAATCTTTCCTTAACTCGACCGCTACCACAATCTAACTAATATTGTCCTTCCTAACACCAGTCAACATACATAGTTGATATTTCCTTTACCGATCATGTACGATTCTTATCAATCACTGTAGTCATGATATCTAAATATATTATCATCAAGGAAAACCAATTATGCATCCACTCATGACCGCACTACGTATCTCCTTCAAAACTTATCATAATGCCAACAATATCACCCTTTGACATTGATAGCAGTTTTTTTTATAATCATCTCAAAAATCTTACATTGCATACATACTATAATATCATCCTTAAATCATACTCCCCTTTACATTATGCATGATCTCACACATCATTACATCATCCTTCCATACAATACAAATACACATCATTCTCCCCCTTTTTGTGAATAATGACATTTAGTATTATAAGTACTTACCAAAATTATATTCGGTCAAAAATTTCCTTCAAGTTGATCTTTGCTGAATTTAGGGATGTGTCCCATGACTTTTGTAAGTGATCCATAGATAAAATCTGTCCATTTATAACCAATGTTTTTCCTTCTGTATCATTCAAAGTGTTCACCTCTTGTAGACTTAGTATTGTTTTTGCATTTCTCACATGCTATTGCATGAGATCCATAGTGGGAACTAGATAGGTCTGCAGCTCCATAAGTGATAATATTATGTTATCTTTCTCATCTTGCAACATATTTATGTTTTTTTAAATCATCTTTACCTTAGCAGTGTATGCTAAAACTAAACTGGCTAGAGGATCAAATTTTGTAATCAAATCATCAAGTTCATGTTGGGCTTCTTCTCACTTCTTCTCTAGATCTTGTGTAAAGGATGCAACCTTGGAAATATTTACAAGCATCTTTCCTTTCTCCCATATATTTTCCTTCATTTCATTTACTAGAACTATAAGTGACTCTCTTTCTACTATAATGGTCTCTTTCAACTTGTCAGCTCGTTGTCTCTCATATTCTTTCTTTTCTAACTCCATAGGTGCATTCTCCAAGTTAGGTAATTGATCATAAATAGCCTTGACCAACATACCCAATTGATCAATGGGATTATCCTTTTTTCCATACCTCACATTAGGTACTAATTCTTAATTATGTTTCTATCTCCTTTTAGTATTCTGACCTTCTTTTTCTTTTCCTTGAACTTATTCCTTTCAGATTTATCCTTGAGTGTAGCAAAAATTTTCAATAGCTCTTTGGGACTCATATGAGTAATATCAATTTTTTTTGCATTTCTTAATCTTCATATTCTTCTTCATCTTCTTATGAACTAGTTGTATCCTTTGTTTTTCTCTTCTTTCATGTGTTACCTTCACCAGTTAGATCTAGTTTTCTATTTATTGAAAGTATATCTTCATCATCCTTATGACCTGTCTCTTTCTCAGCAATCAGTTTTGGGATATCAGAGATAACATTATCTATGATATCATTAATCTCTTTAGTTTCTCTCTCTTGTGCTTTCCTTTCCTTTTCAACCGATTTGACTTCAGCAGTAATCTCATACTTCACAAACTTTGTCCATAAATCCACTGTCTTATTCCTTACTGACTTTGTATCACTAATGAGAATTATTGTAACTCTATTATTTGTCTTAGATTATTCTCTCATTGCTTCAAATGTAAACTCTATCTATTATGTAGATAATTCATGTTGCAAAAGTGTAAGATCATGTTCCATCATTACTCTGTCAATCTTTAAAGCACATGTTCCATCATTACTCTGTCAATCTTTAAAGCTTCTCTTCATCTTTTTTTAACTGCATTAAACAGTTCTTTAGGTACAAATTTGTAAAGTTTACTAAGTGAATTGAAAAAAGTGAGTAAAATTTTTACAATTTCATCTTTGATTTTCCCTTTCTCTTCAATGTCAAACTTGTCAAAGTGATTCCATACTTCTATCATATTTCCATGTTCCTTAATGTCTAACAATGTTATCAAGAATGATAGTATTGTCAATTTTATCAGTTTCTTTAGTAGTAGACATTTTTCTTCAGGCTCAGTTTTGAATTTTCTTCTTCAGCCTTTTATTTACCTCCTTTCTTACTTGTTGACTCTTTGTAGCCTGATGTCATTTCTTTCTTTATTTATTTTGTAATTTCTTTGAATAGTCTCAGGTGTCTTCTTCTCTGACTTAGTCTTATTAAAAGTAGTGGAAGTCGATATTGATTGTTTCAGTATTGAACTCCTTGTAACTCTTTGAGGTGTAACCTCTTCTACTTCAATTTAAAAATCCTTGGATCCTTCAGTAGATGTTCCTACTTCCTCACTTTCCATTTTATTTTTAAGTCTTGTCATCATTTCAGGTGTAATGCCATTCAATTTGGCTAGATTGTCAACTTGTTTTATGATCTTTGTTTGGATTATAGGTGCTCTTAACTCATTTTAGACTTTCAATGATGGCTCTTCATAAGTTTCAAACCTAGGTGTTGAAGTATCAATTGGTTTAGATAATAGAACATTAGCATGAATAGTGACTAGATCACTATCAACTTCATAACCCATGGCAAGTATCCAACATGTTCTAGGTTGCAATGCTTGCAACATGTAGGTATCTGTATCTACTAGAAAATAGATATCATCTTTATACTTCTCAATAATACCGGTTTGGATTCTCTCTCTTAGGTGAATTTTAATTTGAAAATATTTAAAGTAACCCCACATAACCAAATCAAATTTGTTTCCTAAATTTCTTATGCATTTCTTAATCTGCATTACTATTGGTCTATCCTTTGACCATGTAATAGAACCTATTCCTGGAAAATGATTTTGTATGTAAAATAATATACATACCAGGAGTGATCCATATTTGAATGACTGCTTCTTATCTTTCTTGATCTTTTCCATGTTCACAAAGAATTGACTCCTCAATATCTCACAAAGATCATATTTTTCATCCTCCTTCACCATTATGTATGTAGCATAAATAGCTCCACCAAGTACACTATTTAATCGAATAGACTGATATACTATGTATCCTATCACCATTGAAGCGAATCTCATTTCTTTTTCAGTTACATCATTGATATTCATTACTTTGTGATCTTTTTTGGATTTGGTTAAACGAGTAATCAAGTTTATAACAATATTTTGTAGAGTAAGTGCTTCACCGATCGCACAAAATCCAGTAACTCTGTGGATTAACACTTTAAATCTTGAGAGGCTTATCCAGGAAAATAAATTGATCATGTGCTCTGCTCAAAACATATCTTATTCATTCTAAAGGAAACTCATCGAGTATCTCAGCACCATAAGTGAAACCCTTTTTAACCAAATGCATATGTTCATCTTTTACCTTCACACCATCGCTCAGCTTAAGAAATTCATTATAGATGTCATTAGCTCCAAGTTATTCCAATTTGTAGTGAATGAACAAACAAATGTCTTCAATTAATAATATCAATGATATCAACCAAAGATGGAGTATTCATAATGTTAAGAATCAATCAGAAACAACAATGATTCATGTAAGGATATTTTCAGTTCAAGCTAAAATCTTAACTTCATTGATTAGATTCTCCTACATGAAATATGAGTCCACAAACACAAATAGTCATCACTATGAAATGTAACCAAATATTCTTGAATAAACTTCATTAGAATGTAAAGTAATAAAAGATTTTACTATCTCATGTTTATAACTTTTGAGAATGTAGTCATTAGACATAACGGTCAAATAGTGCTTTCCACTGACCACAATGGTTAAAGCATAACACTCATTATATGAACACAAACACTTTATCTTCACTATCCATCATTAACTTACAAATAGGCATCTCAAAATGAATATGAATCTTATCGCTCATGAAGTTAGGGGATTGGTAAATTATTTGAATTTAAGTGCTTTCCCTAAGAAAATAATGTGCTTAGTTCACCAATGGATTCTCCACATTTCCTGTACTTGTGGAGTTATCAATTAATTCTGACGAATTCAATTCTTCTTTCCTCACCCATGTTTTCTTCATATCATTTCTTATTTCATCAAAATTAGCAGTTTATTTACCTTTGGCATTTTCATTAATGTTTGTCGATTGACCTCTAGTATACTTTCTTGCTCTACATGACCTAGCAAGATGACCAACCTTGTTACAAACATAACAGGCCATACCTATTGGATCCATGGACCAAAATTGTCTCTGTATGACCTTAATCTATATTTTACAACCATGTGTCCATAGTCGTGACATTTAGAACAAATAACATCTGACCAGTTACCTTGATTGATAGGTTTATGACTGTTGTAATCATATGACCACTGGTTATTTTTTCTTTCCCTGCACTCATTAGCTTTATGTCCAAACTTGTTGCAATAATCCTTCAAATGTATTTGGTCTAGTATTTTTGTTATCAGTTCTAGCATAGGAGTTTTTTGATCTAGCAGTAGAACCTCTAGGTATGACATTTAGACCAATCGGCTTAAACCAAAATATATTAGCAGTATGACCTTCCTTATGAAAATTAAAACATACTAGTTTATACCTTCTCTTTCCATTATTGATGTTCACCTTGGGTATTTATTTTCTTTCTTCATTTATTTCCTTGGTGCCAAAAGATTCACCAGCTTCAAAGTTTGTAAAACCTAAACCTTGTTTTTCTCCATTCATCCTCTGTCTTGCAAGTTCTTCATCAAGTTTTAAAAAACTCTTTTTGAATTTTTCCAGTAGATCATTTGTAGCTTTCAATTCTTCTTTTATCTTTTCATTCTCTTTCCTTATCCCTTTATTCTCTCTTTCAATATCAAATTTATCTTCACCTGTATCATGTAAGTGTTCCTTTAATGTAGAAACATTTTGCTCTAATCTGAAATAGTTGCTCCAACTTCTCTATTAGGTTTTCATCTTTAACCTTTAGGGCATCTTCAATAATTTTCCTGGCATTATTAGCAGCCCTTCATCTTTCAATCTCTTCAACCATCTTGACAAACTGACTTTCAACCTCTCTTTTCATATTTTCTACTTCACTTTTGAGTCCACTATTTTTATCCATCATATTTTCAAGTGCTTCCTTTGATTCTTCAGATAAACTACCTTCAGATAGTTGTTCAATGTAGTCTGTACTTTCACTCAACTGCTTAGCAAGCTCTTTTCTCTTAGAAAGGGAATGCTACAACCTTTCCTTTAGTTCATTGATAACTTGTCTTGCACCCTCAATTTTCTTTTCAAACTTGTATCTATGCATGTTGACTTATATGGATCTTCTCCTCAAGCTATTAGGCTTATCACCAAAAGGACCTATGCTCTGATACCAATTGGTGGATAACTTGTGACTGAGAGGGGGGGCTAAATCAATACAAATAGGTATTGACCTAATTCAACCGCCAATATGATTAACTGTACTAGTAACTTCTTAACCTCAAAGCATATGAATGAAATAAAAAATATCAAGCATCCACAACTTTAACACACATAACACAAGTATTTTATTGTGGAAAACCTTGTCAAAGGGAAAAAACCATGGTGGGGATAATACCCACAAGCCCAATACTGCAGTAAATGAGTTTGCCCTATTTGGATATACAAATACCCTTTCGGAGGGTTCACCCTATTAGAAGTGATTAGTACACTGTTAGGAGTACAATAAGATCAACTATGATCTACCTCCCTAGATTTTTTTTAAACCTCAATAAACAAGATAGCCTATTAAAGGATTTATAAATAAGAACATGTTAAAGTTCACCTTGTTAGAGGATTTGACCTGTTAAAACTGTTAGGGAACAACAAGATTGTTGATCTATAGAGTGAAATTGATTGTCTATCGGATCCTTTTCAGTTCTCTATACTATGTAACTTACTCTCTTCTCTCTGATCACAACTTCAACTTTAAATCATAAAAACCCTAATCACCAAAAAACTCTTTAACATCAATTCCTTTCTTTCATTTTTCAGCAACTCTTTTCAATATGAGTAGTTCCTATATATAAAACTTGCATCCCCTTAAGAATGATCTTTAAATTGATTTCCTAAGATATTACCATATGTCAAATTGATAATCTCGATGAAATAAATGATTTATCATGACCACGTTAGGTCAATATAAGACTACAAGTTTATATCTCCAAGATAATAAAACATGCTTTTACTTCTCCAATGCAACACCTTAAATCTATCCTAAATGCTTGCATCAATATTGTAAATACCAATACATTGGATGTATAACCTTTATTCCACATCATCATATCATTATAAATGATCACATATACTTTACCGCTCACTGATCTGTGATCTATTGACTGGTTAATCAAGAACATAAGAGTGATACATGTCTTAGTATCTGTGACATTGAAAAATCTATCACCACTCAACCATATAATTTGTGGTTAGAATCATAGATTCCTCATACCATATACATATTGTATCTCTGATAACAACACCTGAATATTTCCTTAAGTCAACTGCTACCACAATATGACTAATATTTTTCTTCCTGAGAACCAATCAACATACATAATTTATCTTTCATTTACCGATCATGTACAATTCTTACCGATTACTATAATCATGATATCTAAATATATTTCCATCAAGGAAAACCAATTATGCATCCGCTCATGACCACTCTTTATATCTCCTTCAAAACTTATCATAATTCCAACACCAAATAAGGTTTTCTTACCAAAACTATTTGGCACACACCAAATATGGCATGTGTCAAATACTCTACATTGGAGAATCTCTCTCTCTCTCTTTATCTCCTTCCTTAGTCCTCTCTTTCTCTTGATTTTTCTCTGTCCTCTTCTCTCTCCCTCCCATCTATGGGTCATCACCTCTCCCTCCCTCAATTATAGGCACTAATACCTTCGGGGAAAAAAATTTACGACCATTTTTTACAGCTACGATATTTCTTTTTCTCCGTCGGATTTTACTAAGGGAAATATGTTTTTTTAAACATTGCCCATGTTCGTTAGAATTCTGATGCCCATGGGCATTACTTATAAAAAAAATTATTCATTAATTTTCTAAACTTTATAACCCCTTACATATCCTAGATCCATGTCCAGACCTCCGCAAAGCAACTGGCCGTTTCAACACTACAATGAAATGCACCTAGTTGATCTCCATCGCTCAATAGTGTGTGAAATATGATGTCAAATTACAATTCAAGATAGATTGGGAGTTGTTTTGAGGTAAGCTTTGTTAGAATAGTCCCAAAGGATAACTGAGAGGGGGGGTGAATCATTTATTAGTAACTTAAGTTCTTTTTACTCCTATAACTTTAGAATACAAAAAATTAAATGCTTAATCAGATAACACAATACTCAACACACAATTTGATTACGGGGAAACCAAATGGTAAAAACCACGGTGGGAATTAACACCCACAATAAAACTATACTTGTTTGTAGTAATCCCTGTTAGAAGATATTTCAACCCTATTAGGAGTTGTACAATACAATGCAATAAGTATAGTGACCTAGTTAAGGGTCGGACCCTGTTAGGAGTCTTTTACAAATAACCCTATTAGGGGTGGTGGACGCACTGTCCAAAAGCTCACTGCTTGATGGTGAAGGCTACAACCTTTTGAATAATAGATATGCACTATATCTGATGATGAACTATAAAGTAGACCTGTTGTCTTGATCAGTTCCAGTGTATTTCAATCTTTCACTTCTTCTTCACATAGACTCTTGATGAATGAACCAACTCTGATGATCTGCTCTATACATCTTTCTTATCTTTTCATATCATTCACACTTAGCGTGTCACCTTTGACTTTCTATAAGTATCTTCCTCATAGTATGAGATCATGGGGCCTATAAGATGACTCTTCATAACATCCTTGTCGGCTCTACTAAGCACACAAGCATAATTATAACCACGCAAGTATAAACCAAATAGACGCGACGCTTCACTAAGTTGGCCTCACCACTTTAACTCTAACTTTGCAATCTTCTTGAAACACATTTGGTGCCTTTGGATTAATATCATCAGCTCATAAATAAACATGAATATACACATGCATATACAGAAGATAGGCGCAACTCAAGAAACATGAAATATATGTCAGCCCTAAATCGTTACACTTCCAGAATTGTAACTGCCAATAACAGAATTACATAACTTTACTGAAACATCATATCTGGGTCTGTGTGTATGAACATAACATAATAAACATTTCAACAACATGTATCTATTCATGCAAGTCTTCATATCATTATTCTGATAAGTACATACAGAGTTACTACTATGTATTATATGTTGTCATCAATGACAAACATACAATCAATCAACTACTCAGAATCAAATCTCCAACAATCTCCCCCTTTGACATTGATGGAAACATATGATATCAAAAACATCCTCTATTCATGGTGTCCTCTTTCTTTTACAATCTTCTCAATATCCTCATCAAAGATTTCTCTAAACTGCTGCAGTTCCTCTGTCAGTGTTTTTGTTCCATCTATATACTCCCCCAGAGTATATGATCCCCCTTAGTACATACTCCTCCTTACTATATACTCCCCCTTTGACATCAATGGAAAATGGCACCATAGTCCTTTAGGCATAGGTACTACTCCAGAAGTAGAGTAGTCGACCATTCACCAGTCACTTAATGACTGATGTCTTTGCTGCTTCTTCTAAACAGACTTAGGAGAGGGAATTACTCCCAACTTCTCTCTAAGATACTCAAAAGTATCCTTTGATAAGGGCTTTTTGAAAATATCTGCCAGCTGTTCTTTGGTGTTCACATAGTCCAATTTAACTTCTTTGTCTGCAAAACTTTCTCTTAAGAAATGGTACTTGATCTCTATGTATTTTGTCTTTGCATGCATCACAGGGTTCTTGGACATGTTGATAGTGCTAGTATTATCACAATGAATAAAAATAGGATAATCAACCTGAATGCCAAATTCTTTAACCACATGCTTGATCCAAACCATAGTTGAACAATTCAGGGCTGCTGCAACATATTCAGCTTCTGTTGTTGACTGAGAAATATAGTTTTGCTTCTTTCTTATCCAAGAAACCAACCTATCTCCAAGGAATACTGCTCCTCCTGAAGTGCTCTTCATGTCATCAATACAACCTACTCAATCTGCATATGTATACACATGAAGCTTTACATTCTCTGATTTAGGATACCATAAGCCATAATCTATAGTTCCCTTTAGATATATGAATATCCTCTTGATTTCCATTAGGTGACTCTGCTTGGGTTCAGCTGTAAATCTTCCAACAATGCCAACTACATTAGATAGATTAGGTCTAGATTGAGTTAGATAAATGAGTTTACCAATCATAGATTTGTACAATGTCTTATCAACTACTGTGGAGTCATCATCTTTTGAAACCTTGCTTCCTATTATCATGGGAGTGCATACTGGTTTACAATTATCCATCTAAAAAGTCTTCAGTATTTCCTTCACATATTTAGACTGATTAATGCATATACCTTTATCTGTTTGTTTCACATTTAGTCCCAAATAGTATTTTATAGGACCAATCATACTCATTTCAAATTCATTCTGCATTTCTTTTAAAAATTCTTTACTAAGCTTGTCATTACCCCCAAAGATAATGTCATCAACAAATATAGCAACTAACAATAATCCATCAGGTGTGTCTCTTGTAAATAAGTTATAATCTGTTGCTCCTTTCTTGAATCCAATCTTGGTAAGATAACCATCAAGTCTCTCATACCAAGATCTTGGGGCCTGTTTAAGACCATAGAGTGCTTTCTTCAATTTGCATACTATGTCTGGTTCATCTGAAAGACTAAATCCTTTAGGTTGTTCAATGTAGACTTCTTCATTCAAATCACCATTCAGAAAAGCTGATTTTACATCCATTTGATAAAATTTAAAGTCTTTGACTGTTGCATATGGAGAAAACAACTTAATGGCTTCTAGTCTTCTCACAGGGGAAAATGTATCAGTGTAGTCTATTCCTTCTCTCTGTGCATATCCCTTGCATACCAATCTTGTTTTGTTTCTTACTACTGTTCCATCTTCATTCATCTTATTTCTGAATACCCACTTTGTTCCAATCACATTTTTGTCACTGGGTATAGGGACCAATTCCCATGTATCATTTTTAATTATCTGATCTAATTCTTCTTTCATTGCATTCTTCCAATCATAATCATTACAAGCATCTTCAACACTTAAGGGTTCAATCTGTGAAAGTAAACATACCTCTTCATCCATTGCTAGACCTTTTGCTTTAGATCTGGTCAAAACACTGCATCTCTGAGCTCCAATGATGTCATCTTTAGAGTGGTATCTAGATGTGAATTTTGGAACCTTAGGTGTATCTTCTTCTTCTATAATCTGTGATTCTTCTCTGCTTGATTCAGGGTCATTGCATGAGACATCAATGCAATCAAACATTTCTTCAATAATAGTATCTTTGCTGCTAGGTCTGGATCATCCTCAATCATAGGTGCATATTCATAGTATCTTTCTTGAACCATAAACTTTTCATCAATCTTAACATGTGTTATTTCAATTATCTTCTTTAATCTCAAATTGAAACACCTATATGCTTTGCTTTTAGTAGAATAACCAAGGAAAATACCTTCATCACTTCTAGCATCAAACTTACCAACACCATCATCTCTCTTGATGTAGCACTTGCTACCAAAGATTCTAAAATACTTTACTGTAGGTACATTACCAAACCAAAGTTCATAGGATGTCTTATCCATGTCTGGCTTTAATTGGGTTCTGTTGATGGTATATACTGTTGTGTTCACTGCATCTCTCCAATAGGTGTGCGCAACTTTTCCTTCAATCATCATAGTGTGCGCTATATCAAGTATGATCTTGTTTCTCCTTTCTGCAATCCCTTTCTACTGAGGGGTTCTAGGTGCACTCAACTATCTTTTAATACCATGTTCTTCATAATAATCATAAAACTGATCAGAGGTTAACTCTCCTCCTCTATCTGATCTCAGACATTTTAGCTTCAATCTAGATTTATTCTCAACTTTAGCTTTGAATATTTTGAACTTCTCAAAGGCTTCAAACTTCTCCTTTAAGAACGTAACCTACATCATCCTAAAAATCATCAACAAACAAAATGAATTACCTCTCACCATAGTATGATCTTGTTTGGGTGGGACCACATAAATCTGTATGTACTAGGTCCAATTTATTTTCAGCTTAGTTCTGCTTGTTTCTGAAGGAACTCCTTACATGATTTCCCATAACACATTCCCTACATATTGTGTCAACTAGTCTTGCAATACTTGGTAGGTCTCTAACTTCCTTAACATTGCTAATATTTATTATATTATCAAAATTGATATGACAAAGTCTCTTGTGCCATAACCAACTGTCATCCACCTTTGCAACAAAACAACTTACATCATAATTAAGCTAAAAAACATTACCTTTTGTTTTGGATCCTGATGCAATCATGTCTCCATTCTTATTGTTAATGATGCACTTGTTGTCTTTGAACTCCAAATGATAGCCTTTTTCAAGTAGTTGTCCAACACTCAACAAGTTATGATGTAATCCATCAACATATAGAACATCATCTGTCTTATTCTTTCCATCCAAAGTGATAGAACCTCTGCCTATGATAGGTTTAGGAGTGTTATCTCCAAATCTAACCATACCACCTTTGTACTTGTCTAACTGAACAAATCTATCTTTGTCACCTGTCATATGATGAGAGCATCCACTATCAATGATCTAATCAGTTCTGATGTCTACTTTGGAAATTAGGGCTAGCTCTTGTTCTTCCTTTTCATCTTCAATGTCCATTTCCTTAAGAAACCTTTCCATATCTCTAAGGGCAACGAATCCAATTTCATCTTCTCCTGAATCTTCATCGGTTACACCTTCTTCAGCATGATAAAATTCCTTCTTATATTTGGGATTGTAATCAGATCTGAACTTCTTAACTCTTGTGGGACATTTAGATGCAAAGTGACCTATCTTATTACATGAAAAACATTTGAATGGAAGCTATCCTTCATATTTTCCTTTTCCTTTCTTTTCTCTTCTAGCAATCATAGCAATGATTTCTTCAAGTTCTTCATCAACTTCTTCTTTCTCATTATGAATGTGGATGTGTAAGGATATCTTACCATGGACTGAGGCTTTGAAAGTTGTTTCACTTTTAGATTCAGTCTTCAATCTTGATATCTCAAATGCAGAGATTTTGTTGATTAGAGTCTCTCTCTTGAAGTTTTGTGAGAATTGCATAGTTTCCTCTAGAATATTGATCTTGTTTTCATAGTCTGATGTCAAAGTAGTTATCAACTTGTACATTATATCTTCTTCTGATATTTCACCACCATTGTTTCTGATTCCAGATACTGCTTCGTTTATCCTTTGATTGTAAGCTCTAATGTTCTCTTCAGGTAACATCTCAAGACTATTGTATTTCTTCTTCCATGTCTTCCTACGTGCATTCTTTGCTTGAACATCTCCTTCAAACATATCTTCTAAATACTTCCATATGGTATATGCTCTATCAATCTTCTTGATTTTAGAAAATTCACTGTCAAATAAGGTGATGATTAAGGCTTCTTTGGCAATTGCATTGTGTGTAAATATATCCTTTTGTCTGTTAGTAGCATCATCCTTTGCAAGGTCTTTCAGAGATGGAATTACAACCTCTTGTGTGGAAATTTCAAAGATCTCAAATCCAATACACTATAGATGTGTTATCATTTTGTTTTTCCAATCCAAATAATTTTCTCCATCAAACTTAGGGCTTTCTTTTCTGAAGTAATACATCTGATCTACCTTAAGTTGTTAGGCTTCTTCTCTAAGGCACTTGGCTCTGATACCAATTGTTAGAATAGTCCCAAAGGATAACTGAGAGGGGGGGTGAATAAGTTATCAGTAACTTCAGTTATTTTTGCTCCTATAACTTTAGAATAGAACAAAGTAGATGCTTAATCAGATAACATAGTACTCAACACACAATTTGATTACGGGGAAACCAAATGGTAAAAACCCCGGTGGGAATTAGCACCAACAATAAACTATACTTGTTTGTAGTAATCCCTGTTAGAAGATATTTCAACCCTGTTAGGAGTTGTATAATACAATGCAATAAGTATAGTGACCTGGTTAAGGGTCGGACCCTGTTAGGATCCTTTTACAAATAACCTTGTTAGGGGTGGTGGACTCACTGTCCAAAAGCTCAATGCTTGATGGTGAAGGCTACAAGCTTCTGAATAATAGATATGCACTATATCTGATGATGAATTGTAGAGTAGACCTACTGTCTTGATCAGTTCTAGTGTATTTCAATCTTTCACTTCTTCTTCACATAGACTCTTAATGAATGAACCAACTCAGATGATCTGCTCTGTACATCTTTCTTATCTTTTCGTATCATTCACACTTAGCGTGTCACCTTTGAATTTATATAAGTATCTTCCTCATAGTATGAGATCATGGGGCCTATAAGATGACTCTTCATAACATCCTTGTCGGCTCTACTAAGCACGCAAGCATAATTATAACCGTGCAAGTATAAACCAAATAAATGTGACGCTTCACTAAGTCGGCCTTACCAATTTAACTCTAACTTTGCAATCTTCTTGAAACACATTTGGTGCCTTTGGATTAATATCATTATCTCATAACTAAACTTGAATATACACATGCATATATAGAAGATAGGTGCAAGTCAAGAAATATGAAATATATGTCGGCCCTAAACCGTTACACTTCCAGAACTGTAACTACCAATAACAGAATTACATAACTTTATTGAAACATCATATTTGGGTATGCGTGTATGAACATAACATAATAAACATATCAACAACATGTATCTATTCACGCAATTCTTCATATCATCATTCTGATAATTACATACATAATTACTACTGTGTATTACATATTGTCATCAATGACAAACATACAATCAATCAAGTGAGCAGAATCAAATCTCCAACAATGAGGTAAGCTTTACATTATGAAATTATTGAAACTAGTCTAGGGTCATGAATTTCTATACAATTAATTTTTTTCTTGTGGATTTTTTTGTTTGAGTGAATTAGTGTTTTCTAGTACATAAAATTGAAATGCTTACTACTATTGCTTTGCGGGTTCAAGGTTTCCCTGTAATCCGCTAACTATTTATTAAAGCCTAGTTTAGAAAATTCAAAACCCACCATGGAAGAAAAGTGATCAATAAGCTTCACTATATGTGAATTTTGAAATTAATTTTGTGATTCTGGATTTCTTTTTGGAGAGGATCTGTCTTTGTCATACATAAAATTGAAAAGAAATGTTACGAAAGGGCTTGGAATTTTAATCTTTCACTGTAATCCACTGACTCCATATTAAACACTACCTTAGGAAATTTAGAACCTCCCATCGCGACTTTAAGGAAAATGTAATTGTCAAGTGTAAATCCAAATTCCACAACCTATGTCAACATCCTCCTTGCCTCTGCCAAAATAGGAGACTTGGAACATGGTATGGGCATCCATCAAAGGATAATAGGCAGAGGAATTTTTTCAGATGTTGTAGTTACAACTGCCATTTTAGACATGTATGCAAAATATGGAAGCATAGACAAGGCACATGAAATGTTTGACATAATGCCTAAAATAAATGTGGTCTTGCGGACTACAATGATCACCAGATATGCACAAAATGGATTTATTAAAAAATAAATAAATCAGTAGAAAAAGAAATAGAAGAGTGAGAGGGAAATTTTAAATTATCATTACAACAAGATTTGCAACATCAATTGTAATAGGATGAAATTCTAAGCTGGCCTACTCACCAATATTCAGAAGGATGTCTTGCAAAGTGTTAATACCATCACTAGTTCTCTTTTCCAGTTCAACAAGAATCATCTTGTGTGTGTGTAAATGGGTATCTGTTGAAAATGACACAAACACTCAATAGGTCATTGCATTAGCTCAAATGGTTAGTTAAAATGTTAGAAACCACTAATATCGGCCTATTGCCTTCTAACTAGAAAGAGTATGATAAGTTGCATATTTAGCCCTCAGAATATGCTCAAAATCAGTGACCAATACTATCCTAGCATGAAGGATTTGATTAGAATTTAAACTAAAAATGAGAAAAAGCATACAATCTAGCTTTAAA